>CM067299.1:39340750-39427911 GCA_034231615.1 Meghimatium bilineatum | reverse complement strand
GAGCAGTGTGAAACCCTTTGCATACATTTTTCTTAGTAATAAAAAACTCTTCGTACAAGGATTTTCCCTGATAACTTGCGGACCAGTCATCGATGGCTTGTAGACAGTTACCAGTTTACAGAACACCGCTTTGAGAAACACTAGTCTTAGGATTGGTATAAAGCAAGGGTTCTATGCTGGGTGTTCTCGTAAGGACATGTGGTCGTGCCATGCGGGTTAAAGGGTACTTGTTAGCACTAAAGATTACATGCAGGCGGTGCTCGCCGTCTGAAAAAGTTGAGTATCCCTGGTGTAAAGGACGGTCGTTACTGTTGACGACTTTAAACTATTCTTTCACCTGTACTACTCGATGTCTTACTTTGATGGTGGGTAGGTCTAGAAGAAATCTCATGGCAGTAATGATTTCATATTGATTTCATGACAGTAATTAATACGGGATAGTGGCAAACGAACTGATAGTCCAGAAGAAAAAGCAACGAGGACGGTACTAGGATGCAATCCCATATCTGGATATTATGTGTGTGCTCTTAAATGGGGCAGCTGCTCTTGCCTAGTTCCGACAATGTCTCTAGTATAGTGTCTTTTCAGATGTCCAAAATATGTTTTGCTTGCGCTTGTGTATCTTTTGTGGTCCTGTGTTCAGCTCTTTGCAGATTTCTTACAGAATAGTAACACTGTTTTAACCCCGGAAGTACTTAAAGACAACTCTTGTACACCGACCTAACCTTCCACTGGTTGATCACTTGGAGTGCACTAGATACAAACAAGTGGTATTAAAGTTATATTATGCATTGTTTGTTTATTTTAAACATCTTTATAATGGCATCTTTCACATATTTTTAGCTTGTATTATATTGCAAGTTAGTAATTTAGGTAATCGTTTATATAATTGATTAGACATAATCACTTTTACTCTTAAATTTTTTCTATGCGTCGATAGCTAAAAATAGTCTACTGTCTTCTGCTACTAATCCAAACACATTCTTTATTTACTTAAACACTTTCACGTTTACCACATAGTCGTACACTACGTTTCAATAATTGAAAGCATCGTGTTTATTGAAGCGTTTAGTTAAAAATCTAGTTTGTAGCCTAAGTATGAAATTGAAAGTCATCTTTTCATTGCAAAGGAAAAATAATGATTAGGCCTACATTTAACATAACAAATTACATTCTGGTTGTCAACGAATGGTTGTAATGTAATAAAGTATAACGTAATAATAAGCATATAGAGTAGCAGGTAGCATATTTCTAATTTCAATTATATATCCTAATAGAAATCCAAAGAGTGTGGGAAGAATTTCTCATTATGTATATATAAATTATTAAATAAATTTTAAATATGTAACTTGTAAGGACTATGTAGCATGTTATAATTTATAGGTTACTATTAATATTGTATTAGGCCTAGGCCTATGTTTTTTGTATTTAAATAGAGCTATTTTTATAGGCGCTCTCTCTCCCACTCTCTGCTCTCTCTCTCTCTCTCTCTCTCTCTCTCTCTATAGTATATATATATATATATATATATATATATATATATATATATATATATATATATATATATAATATATATATATATATATATATATATATATATATATATATATATATATATATAATATATAATATATATATATATATATATATATAGGCCTATATACATACATGAAGTGGTACAGAGCGCGTCTGTGATGGACAAGGTACTGAGTTCGATCCCCGCCACAGGCAACTATGCATCCGGACCGTTCGGAAAGCAATGGCAAACTACTGAACATATTTATATTGCCTAGAAAATCACCACAGCCAACAAATGCTGGGTTGATAGCTAAGTCCTGTAAAGGATATGCTACAATTTTTTTTTTATATACATACACACATACACATTATCTTTTTCATTGTTCTTCAGTCTGATACCAGGTTACTACACCAATAGATTCAATGAACTGCGTAGTTCACTTCAAGTTATCCATGGAATACGTTGGTTTTGAAAGTGGTGCCATCTCAGTTGGCCATATGTTCTTCCTCTCTTCTTGGTAGAGTTGACACACATGAAGAATGTGTTCTGTATTCTGACTCAATTCACAGTTGCACAGGTCTATCTCGCCAATTTTGAACTTTATGAACATAACTTCTCATTCTGCTGTGGCCACTTTGTAATCTGAAGATAAATGTTTTTTTCTTTGCATGACGTCTTTGCATATGTGGTCATTTGTTTATGCAGTTGGCTACATCCCCTCTCTTAAATTTTGCTTTCATTATAGTTTCATTGTGCATAGTAGGCCCCTATCACTCTATCACTTTCAATTTTTTTCAATTGATCCCCCTGCCAGGAGATCATTCTTTTCATTTCCAAGTATGCCACATTGACCATGGATCCACTGTTTCTTTGGTGGTAGTGCTAAGGTGTAGTAAGACAGAACATGAGTTCATTCATGCTCGTATACTTTGGATCTTTCAGTGCCTGCAACACTGACTGTGCATATTTTCTTATTTCTTCTTTTCACTTTATATTCTTGTATGCCGTGCAACATCAGGGGTAAAAGAGTTCTCTGGAGATGGCTTTTTTGTGTGCTTCATATAAGTTTGTTTTCATTGACTCTTTTATTTCTGTAATCCATCGTTTGCAAGGTCTCCGTTTGTCTTTTATCCATCGTGTCTGTATAGTAATGTTTTTGAGGGGCACTGTCTGATGGTAGTCTGGAAGCATGCGAAAATCACTTAATCTGTTGTCTTCTGATATAATCCAGGATTGGCATTGTGTTTGTTAGACTTCTGATGTTTTCTTTCGTGAGTCTGTCTCTTATTGTTACTCTGAGGATTCTACATAGGCAAGTCATTTCTGTTGTAACAAGTTTTATTTTGGATTCTTTTGTTAGTGTCCACATTTTATGTTGGTAGCATAGTGATGATATGATGATCATTTTATATAGTGCAGTTTTGGTGTTCATGCTCACATATTTATTTGTGAACATTTTTCAGCACTGTATTTTTGATGTTTTTCTGATATTCTTTATTTGATTGAGATGTTTACCAGAACTTTTTCAACTCCCAGATGACTGTTTACATAATGTAGATATAGGGAGCAATGCTGTGTTCTAGACAGTATTTTGCTCAGAAGGGACTTACAATTTTCTTGATATGTTGAAGCATGTTTCAGAGAGAGGGTTTCCTTCTCAGCAGTTCAGTCTTGGGCATTTTTTGGAGATTCTGAGTGAGGTAGGTAACCCTTGCCAACCTCCTTAGTTGCCTTCTGCAACACAAAAAACAGTGACTATTTTTTTTCACTCCTTTTGGGCTGCATGAACACATGAAAGCTCTGTCAAAATAAATTATATAAACCCACAATTCAATCATTTCCACTACTTTTTTCTTCACTTTGCAAAATAAATATTATATTACTTTTCTGTTTATTTTTTTTTCTAGGTGCATGAAAACAATATTATTGCTATATGATTACCAAATTTTTGGTCTCAAATATTATAATGAATATTTGCAATCCAGTTCCTTACTTGTTATTTGAAATAGTTTATAATTATTGTAATAATGTTTGTCAAATGTACCACTCACATTTTTATCACAGGTGTACAGAGTACATTGATCAAAATGGAAGCAGAGAATATTTTAGAGTCGTCAACACCAAGAAAATCTAGTGTTTCTAGTCAAATGTACAAACGGGAGCCTAGTAGAAGGTTAGTCCTTGAATATGTTTATATGTTGTAAGTTGTAATGTTTTCTTATTTTTTTATTTGTCTTATATACAGAGAATTCTTAAAACTACTGCGGTCAAAAATGTTTTATATTTCATGATATTAATATAGATTTTTTGGTCAAGAAATAAGATATAACTTAATTAAAATTTATAACACAAGAATGAATTTGTTTGTTTATTTTCGAACCCCAGGAATTATGAGCAATTAGCTCTTGATTCCTATGTGCAGTGGGGAGGTTTCTCAGAGCTTCTTTTATACCCAGGAGACTTCAAGCTTTGTGCAATGCCTATTACTCAATCTAGCCTTTTACTCGGAAGGGGGGGGGGGAAACAGATTATGAGACGAGCTGATAGTTTGCTTAGGCCACCCATTGTTTGTCTAGGCACTCTGACTAGGCACTTCGCAACTAGAGAGCTGTTCCTTGTCTAGGAAGTACATTCCATTACCATCCTATGTGTCCCTAGGTCTAATTTCCTCTGTATGAGTCGTGTTGGGCAACAGCGACAGTCGAATTAGAATCAGGGTTGTAACACATTCCTAGATAAGGTGCTGGTTCACCAAACACGTCAGAGGTCTGGGATTTCAACCTGTACATCTCTCACACACATGCCTCATCCATCTGTGATGTCCTTCCAATCCATCGTCAGTCACTTCCTTTGTATTTTGACTCTTTGCAGGTGAGTATATTACCCAAAGAAGTAGGTAGAGTACACTTATCTCGGACAAGGAGCTTCGCAATGGGCCCATGGGTACTCTTCTTCTCGTTCGCAGTTTGACATGTCTACACAGCAAGTCCTGTTTTCTTAATAAATGCTGCTGTATTTGAAAGCTCCTCAGTGTTCCCATACATCTTTCTGTGGATATCCATCTCTGTTGGCCAGTGTTCTTCCCTTAACTGGTTTAGTACATTGCAGTCTTGCAGGATATGTTCAGCTGTCTATGCTGCCTGCCCACAAAGGCACAGTGGTGATGGGACCAATCTTAGTCTATTTAAGTGGCTGTTTAATCTTTTGTGTCCTGTTCTGAGGCGGAAGATAATAACCGGCTCTGCTCTATTGAGATAGTGGTAATAGTCTTTTGGGTGGTCGACTTTCCTGATGGCTTTGATGAGGGTCTTCTTTTCTTGGTCTTTTTGTTCCTGTGTTGCTCCATCCTTCGCTAGTCTGTCTGCCTCTTCATTTCCTGGTATGCCATAGTGGGATGGTATCCACTGTAGTACTACCCTTCTTTGGATGCTCACTTCTTGCATGGCTTTCTTCAAGTCTGGCAGCTTGTCGCTATCAAGGGCTTGTAGGACAGACATAGCATCAGTAAGAAATACCACCTGCTGTCATTGACTTGTTGTGTTTTTAATTATTTCTGCAGCAATGTTTAAAGCCTGCACTTCTGCAGAGTAGTTGGAGCAGAATATTCCAGTTGGTGAACATGTGGATTCATTTTCTTTTTCTGGATATTTTATGTAGTGAGATTTGGGTATTGCTCCCATGGAACTGGAAAAAGTGTTGGTGATATGTCTCTTGTTATGTCTGGTAGTTCATCCTTATATTTTCTGTTTAGTTTTTTGGATCGGTGTATAAAACTGCTCCTCTTCAGTCTTCCACTGGCTAGGTCACTGTGTCTGGCCCTCATTGGATGTGCTGGCATGCTCTTGTACTTTTCTGCATGTACCATGGTCTTAGTGTCTCGCCTGTATGGTAAGAGGGTGATGCTTGTAATTTTTTCCATTTCATTTATGGGAGAGGTCTTCATGGCACCTGTGATAAGGCGAAGTGCTTGATTTTGTACCTTGTTCAGGGCTTGTAGATGGGAGTTCGCTGCTGAAGTCCATGCTGTTGATCCATATTCTAGTACTGGTCTAATTGCACCAGTATATACCTTTTTTAAAGTTGCCTCATTGGCCCCCCAGTTTGTTCCTGCCAATTTCCTCAGGAAGGCAAGTTTCTTTCTTGCCATTGCTTCTATTTTCTCAATGTGAGGCCTCCATGTCAGTCTCTTATCTAGCATAGTGCCCAAGTACACCGGCTCACTTCTGTTTGGATATGTACATTTCTGAGTTTTATCTCTCCTGCTTTGTCCTTATTTGAGAGTGTGAAGAGTGTTGTTAAAGACTTTTCAGCATTTATCTTTACCATCCATTTATCTGCCTATGCTGCTATGTTGTCTGCTGCCTTTTGTATTGTTTTGTTGGTGATCTTTAGATGTTCCTCTACACACCAAACGACCAATTCATCAGTGTACATTGCAGCTCTTACACCTTGTGGCAATTCACATATTATATCATTTATGAAGACAAGAAACAGAGCTAGAGACAATACTGAGCCTTGGAGAACTCCATGTTTTAGGATAACTTTTTTGCTGTTGTATCCTTCCATGATGACTCTTGCTTTCCTATTGTGTAGGAAGGAACGGATCCACTTTCTCATGTTGCCCCCTATTCCGTTTCTTTGCAGCTTTATTATCAGTCCATCTTTCCAGACCTTGTTGAAAGATTTTTGAAGATCTATCCATAGTGTGAAAACGTTTTTCTTATTTTGAAATGCATCTTCTATGATCTGGGACAGGAATGTTATTTGGTCTTCTGTGCTGTTACACTCTCTAAACCCAGCTTGTTCTGGCACCAATAGCTTCTTTGATTCTAGGCCCATGGGTACTGAACCAAATTCTCGCTCTATGAGCAGTGTTGGGCAACGGTGACAGTCGAGTTGGACTAAGTTTGCACTGTCCTCAAGGACTTGCTCCCCCCTCTGTGTTGTCCAGAGTCTGAGTCTCAACACTGCTTTGGTCAGAATTTTTAACAATGTGCTCCCTGACATTTGTTCGGTGCTTGTTCTGTGTGGGAAGCTGTATTCAAAACTTTCTTTCATATTCAGAGGTACATGTTCGAGTTGGCGTATCCAATACCCGACTCATGACTCCTACTTTTTACCACCCTTTATTGTGATGGTACATGTGTGGCTTCTGTGTGTTCTTGAGTATGACCAGCACTTCTGCAAGTCGGTCTCGTGCTGGACAATTGTGGCTTTGTTGCCACTGTACTGATTCACATACACAACGCTGCCCTCTAGTACTTGTTGCCTTTTCCAGATTCAATGTGTACTCATAGCGTCACCATGTCTTAGCAGGATCTACCGATATCGGACATTGACAGGGAGCACACAGAAAAATATTGAAATTGTTTGCCCCTCCAATGTTTCTGCATTTTCTGCTCTATGAGACGCAATGCACAGATGCTTTTCGTCACTGTGCTGACAGTGCTGCTGGGTGTGTTGAGATATTGCTTGTCACTTTGCAGGCAATTATCATTCCATCTACAGCCTTCACATCCACGGACTCGAGGCTAAAAGTATTGGCCAGAAAGACAGCAAAAGTGGCTGTCTTTCCTTTTCCAGAGTGATTCACGATAGGTAGTTTTAGGGTCTTGGTTATCTGCTAGCCGTGGGGCCACATGAGAGCGATATGGTACCCTTTGCACCTCTAGAGAATGAATAAGTTACAGTTAATATTTAAAAGTGGGTTAACTTATCCTCAATTCTCCCAATAAACAATGTTTACTTTTTAGATCTTTAGTGACCTCAACTCATTTCTAATTCCAGTTAAATTAGGGCTGGATAGAGGTACAAAAGGTTCTGCATTGATCTGATGCAAACCCAGGATTAGCTGATGACTCCTAAAAGCACCTCTCCAAGGTGGATCCTTGAAGCAGATTGTTGAAGCTCATGTAAAGCAAACTAACACTTTGTGGATCATGTCTGAGCAGTGCAGATGAAATTGTAATTTATTTCACAAGACAAACAATATCTCTGAAATGCACATTTCAGTCCCCACAGCCAAAATACTGTCACAGAACAGTGTAAGACAGAAGCTGGCCTGCATTGAAGAGAATAGTAAGCAAGTCCCTTGAAAAGTAAGGTAGTCAGTTGAGTACATTGTGAAAGTGGTGGCATAGCTCTAGGGGGAAGCACCATGTGCAAGTACAATTGAGAAAATGAAATATGGAGTCATAACTAAAGCAGTCTTCATGCTAGAGAACAGGCTTCTAGTTATCTTCCAGAAATATGTCTGGCAGAGAATTAAAAGCCATATAATCCCAGACCTTAGAACAATATGTGTAGAGGCTCAGATCTGTATGAGATATTCACAAGGATGGTGAACGAAACCATGGCTAATAGATTGAACCAATCCTATTCCAACTTATTTACTGTCAGACATTTCCTGCACTGAAACTAGGATCACAGATGAGAAAATGTTTAGTACCTAGGAACATGAGGGCAATGAACCATCTAATTACACAAGGCAAGTTCACTGGCAGCAGAACACCTTGTACAAGGTAGATTTGGTAAACCAAAGTCTAAGTCTGTGCCAACTTTCGCCACCCACAGAAACTGACACTCAATTTCATGTTTTGGCCTGCAAAGTCCAAGGGCACCAGTGGATGATAAACTGTCATGATGAAAATGCTGATATACATGTTAACATCTTGCGTCCAATTGGAAGGCTAGGGAAGCTCACCCAAATTAAAAACATTCTAAAAACGGATGTGCTAGACCTTTATGGCACAAAATAAACAGTAGCACAATGTACATCATGGCCCTTGGTGAAAATCACACAGAAATGTGTGATGGTCACTTGAGAACAACACAGAAGAAGAAGAATAGGGTTCATTGTACCAGTATGATCTATTGAAACCCATTGTTGATGACAATAAAGGGAAGTAGCAATTAAATTTCCTGCTCTGTGGGAGGATTGAGGACTAGCACCTTAGAAATGTTTCATAGAAAATCACTGCAGTAAAAAAAAAAGCTTGGTTGATCACTACATCCTGAATAAGACATGCTATCATGAGTGGATTAAATCAATAGTGATTTAAACCTTACATAATCTCATGTGAATCTCATGGCCATACAGGAATTATAATTTCTGAAGATTTAGAAAGTAGTGCAAATAATTAAGTATTGATAATGTGGATATGTCAGCTTTGATGACAGAGGGTTAGCGAGATAGTATCATGATCCTGGAACATGCAAATGGGTTCTTATCCTTCTGTGTTCATTCTTAAACTCCTGCAGATTAACGGGATGTAGTCCCTAGAATGGAATGTGATGTGTTATTGTTTACTGCTTGCCTGCAATAGCTGTGCCTTTCATCATGGCACATTTGACTTCAGCATGACTTTGGATCACTTTGAATGTCCAATGTCTGAGACAGCCCACTCCACCCCAAACATCTACTTAGTCACCTCTTATGGCCTGCATGACTGATCATATGTTGTTATTATTTGCTCCTCTTTTGGGTCCCAGCAACATATTGATAGAAAATGGGTTCAAGATTCAATGCACAGAATAGTTGTGCCATAAAACTGCTAGCAATGTATATGACTGGATGCATACATGATTCATAACAATTGAGCGATAGTAGAAAAGTCGAAAAGCAAGGTCATTTACAGTATATGCTTTAATTATTATATTGAGCTATATGTCAAAGACAGATGTGTCTGGCCATTGGCACAAATAAAATGGCTACACAAAGCATTTAAGTTCCCTGGACTACATCCTGCTGGTAATCTAGTATGCCCATTGTCCTGATTCACGAGAGATCCAGTGGGAGTTTGAGAATGAATGCTGAAGAAGAGATATTAAGCTAGATTTATTGAAGATACTTAAATACTGTATGTTGGCGCTGTCATTCATTGAGAATGTGATCTTGAATATTTGGAAGTTCTTAATCAGATTTAACTTGAGCAGCTAATGGTACCTATGAGGAAACCATATTTCATCTACTATTGGTTATATTGATGCTTCCATTTGCAGTGCCTACATAGATCTCATGGAATAAATGGCAGGAAAAGGCACTACCTGTAATATATTGGAAAGAACAGACAATACATCAATATTTTATATTATCAATCTGCGCAGACTCAGATGGCTGGGAAGCACTAAGAGGATAACAGATATTGCAGAGTACTGAAGGATATACTTTAAGGAGAATTACAGTCTGGTAACATATTTCAGGGTGGGCATCTACGTCTGTTCAAAGGTGTATACAAATGGGATATACATGACACAGGTGTTGATATCAAATTGTGGGAACAAAATACCATAGGCTGTGTTGCATGGATGGGAAACATCAGGAATTTCAATTATGTACCCTAATAGAAATCTAACGATTGTGGGCATTGTGGCCAGAAATTTCTCATTAACTCTTTCAGGACTTCATTATTTTTAGGTTTGGACCAAATTAATTCTAGGTGTAGGAAAATTTCCCTACATGTGTTTTTCATTGTATTACTTGACATACTAATATTGATAAATATTGTGTGTGTAATATATCATTGGAAAGGGGAATGGATACAGAATATGAATATATAATTACATTGATAATATTTGATTACTTCATAAGGTTAGAGTTAGTAAAACACAAAACAAGACAATGAAAATGTTAATTTATTAGTATAAATATTTTGACTTACCCAAAGGTATCCATAGTTAGAGTTGTTGATATCCATTTTTGTGGGACCAAGATATCATGGGGTGTGTTTCTTGGATGGGAGACATCAGAAATGGTATAAAGACAAAGGTGAAAGTGATTGATAGTTCAAGAGATAGCTGCATGTCTAAGAAGACACAACAGCATATGGTGGTACATGTAGGCTTGTGATTCCTTGTACATAATTTGGAAGGTCTTTTATGCTCAGACTGGTTTTGTTAGTTACATCCAACATTGTTATGGATTGTATTGTTAGTTACATCCAACATTGTTGTGGATTGTATTGTTAGTTACGTCCAACATTGTTATGGATTGTATTGTTAGTTACGTCCAACATTGTTATGGATTGTATTGTTAGTTACATCCAACATTGTTGTGTATTGTATTGTTAGTTACATCCAACATTGTTGTGGATTTTATTGATAGTTACATTCAACATTGTTATGGATTGTATTGTTAGTTACATCCAACATTGTTGTGGATTGTATTGTTAGTTACATCCAACATTGTTGTGGATTGTATTGTTAGTTACGTCCAACATTGTTATGGATTGTATTGTTAGTTACATCCAACATTGTTGTGGATTTTATTGATAGTTACATTCAACATTGTTATGGATTGTATTGTTAGTTACATCCAACATTGTTGTGGATTGTATTGTTAGTTACGTCCAACATTGTTGTGGATTGTATTGTTAGTTACGTCCAACATTGTTATGGATTGTATTGTTAGTTACATCCAACATTGTTATGGATTGTATTGTTAGTTACGTCCAACATTGTTATGTATTGTATTGTTAGTTACGTCCAACATTGTTATGGATTGTATTGTTAGTTACATCCAACATTGTTATGGATTGTATTGTTAGTTACGTCCAACATTGTTATGTATTGTATTGTTAGTTACGTCCAACATTGTTATGGATTGTATTGTTAGTTACGTCCAACATTGTTATGTATTGTAGATTAGATTTCATGTAGCATGACAATAATACTATTGTCTGGAAAGAGGGAAAGGTGCCTACTATTGGTTATAAGTAAACATACAGCAAAATCTATCCCTGTTCCGTTATCACCAAATATGGCTCATAGAGAAGAAACCAATGCTCTCCAGTTTGAGAAATGTGATATTACTGTGTATACCGTAGTTCTTGTATGTTCTTGAGACCCATACTCACACCCTCTTTGATAGGTATTCTGTGATGAGTTTCTCTTGGTCTTCTCTCTTTCCGTTACCATCAGGTGCTCATTTGAATGCACGAAGTGGCAGTCTTCATTCATTCTAAGTACCTGTCTAATGTAAGTTCATAAATTTCTTTTGATTACTGTAGAAACATATTGCTGTTTTATGTCTTCTTTTATTTACTTGTTTGACTTTCCCAGCATTCACAGACATATGTTCCTATGAATTTTATATTTATGTTGTCTTGTGTCTTCCACTCTCTCCCTAACTCATGTGTCCATCTTAAGTCAGTTTGACTGACAGTTAGTTTTTGTGTGCAGCACATCTGATTACAAAAAACAGCACTATTTGGGAAAATAGTACTCAATTTGCACATGATCTGTGCTGATAGATGTGTGTTGTTACTTAACTCAGAAATTTGGAGCTTTCTTCCTTAAGAAACTGTTACGGGGATCTTCCTAATGTTGAGGTTTATTTCTGGTCTCTTGCCTTAAACAGGTACAAATAGTACATTTAACAAACTTTATAAAAAGATAAGTCATGGATGACATGCTATTGTCCAAAGTAAAGAATACAATTGGTAAATTAGCAATTATTGTATGAACAACAAAAATGACATAGAAACCTTGTAGATGCTACGTTGTTTGGGTTGTGTCACATATCTCCTTAGGCCTACCTTTCACACTTTTTGAGAAATCTGTGTGGATCTCTAATTTTTGGTAGTTTGTGATATCACTGCCGGTTCATTCATAGTTACAAAATGGCTACTGTAACTACGCTGAACTTGCATCCGACAGATAAAAATGTGAGGGTATTTGTTACAGCTGTGAGGAGTGTTACCAAATGAAAAGATATATGCACAGGCACATGGTATAATATTAGCCTTGAAAATCAATCTGACCGAGTACATGGAGCGATCTAGGATACAGACAAACGTTAAACCGTTCTGTTATCCCTTTCTAACCCCATTCTGTTTCCACCCACACAACTCTCCTAACCCACTCGAACAACCATCTTAAATACATTAATATTTACATTAATTAATAAATGATAGTTGTCTGATAAATAGTCAATGAAAAAGAAGAACACAATTTATGTTATATTTCGTTTCACATCCTACAAATAGTGTTGGCCCAAGATATGTGATTGAATCATTGTTTCTTTTGATCCCATGGAATTATGAGCAATTTAATTCTTGTATCCTTTGTGCAATGAATCAATACTAGGTAATAATTGCAGCTAAGTTGTAATTCAACAAATATGGAACAGGTTTCAATAAACTTCATTTCTCTGTTTCAAGTTTCGGCTTTTATATCTTGTTTTGTTTAATTGCTATGTTTTGTCTAGTTTTATTTCATTCCCAGTTGTAAAAGACACCTCCAACTTAGGAAGGGTAAAATGCAATTGCTGTAGGGTTTCAGTCTTACTATTTATGCATGTAATCTAATAGGTCTTATCTGTGCATGGTGGTTGTTATATATTTCGATAAGACGTTTTCACAATTTTTGTTGGTTCCCAAGTTCATAAGTAGAAAAGCCTTCTGTTGGTAAACACCCACTCTGAGTAGGTGGCTTATTTTGTAAGTATTCCATATCAACTACCGGTAAGTGCTAAGTCTTCTTGGTATGAAAGAAAACTAGGAAACACCATTCAAACAAGACCATTATCAGTATAGAAGACCTTCCAACAGAATTAATTAGGACCCCATTTGTTGGATTTTTTATCATTGTTAAGATTTTGGTTGATCACTATGTATATACTTGGAGTCACTATGGCTATTTTTGGCATGCGATGCAATTATGTAAATATGCCCAACAGTAATCCAAAAACATAACAAATGGGGTCCTAATTAATTCTTTTGGAAGATCTTTATTGAAGATGGTTATGATTCAAGTCAACCACTCCTACTTTCACATAGAAAAAGTGCAAGGTCAGAACTTCTGAAGATCAAAACTAGTAAACAAAGAAATACATATGAATAAGAGATGTACAGTTTTTCGTCTGCTTTCATTGACAATTAACAAATACAGTATCCCTCATGACTCAAGCTGTGAGTGTGAATGCATTGTGCTGTTACTTTACAGCAGAGATTTGCTCCTTTCAACCCAGTACATCTGATGTAGCCATGATACAAAGTTATTCAACCAAACTTGTCATTCTTTTGCTCTGTCCGTCTCTCTCTCTCTAGCTGTTTCTTGTTCTTACTGTATCTTTCTCTATACATCTTATTTTTTTTACCAGTACTCTCTTCCCAGGATTGTTCATGAAAGTGATTCTTCTTCTTCTGCGTTCAGCATCTGTGGTCATGCTATACCGTCAGTCCTGTCATCAAGACGAAGTCCACTGTCTTCTCTAGGTCAGAGTGGCTGCCCCATAGCTTTAACCTCAAGTCTGTATCCTCTGGCCAGGTCTGCTGTCTCTGCTCTTTGTATGTTGGGCAGTCCTGAAGTGTGTGTTCTATGAAAGTGATTGTCCAGTGATAGTCATAGTTGTAGTAAATAATCATATTTTTTATGGGAAACCAGTATCATAACAAATCTTTAAGAGAACACAGTTTCAACACTCTATAACTTTCTCCAGGTTGAATATGAGAAGAGGTAAACTTTTTTTGTAGCACTTGTCATGCTACTGAATGTATAAATGAGCTATAAACTCAATATTTGAAAGAAAAAAAACAATGCCTATACAGGATATCGTCTTTTATGCTACATGTCCCTTTCAGAACATTGGCTTATCCACACAGTTAGTCTAATAAGCCTCTTAATTTTTTGCATGTTGTCCTGCTTCTACCATTCTCATATTCATATTTTCAACATATTGTGTCAATCAACATCTTGAGATACTTATTTTTCCTGGAAATTATCCCTTCATAATTGATCAATGTGCCCAAATTATGTGAGCTTGTGTTTCTTGATGGTTTTTGAGAAGTTTTTTATCCTGCAAATTCATGTCATTGTAGACATCAGTGTCCATGATATTCTTTCTGTCCATTGTATTCTTATAAACTTTCTATAGCATTTAGTTTCAAATGCTGCTATTTTCTTTTTCATATCTGATGTCAGTGTTCAATTCTCACAACGATCTTTTGACAATGTGAAGATATATGGTAGCTTCTTAATAGTTGTAATTTTGTTTTCTTGTTGACCACATGCAGGAGATTTTCAGATGTAATGTTGTTTTTTTGGTAGGTGCCATTATTAATATACAGGATATACTACTACTATTACCCCCGGTATATTAAACCCCTTTATATATTACTTCTTCTACTTCTGCATTATTTTGTATACTCTTGTCACTTTGCATAATATATTCCAGAATGTAATCAGATGTGTTGTGGTTTAAAGCTTATCTGTGATTTCTGACTGACACATCTGACTTTAGCATGACTTTTTCATTACTTAACCTATAGGATGCCAACCGACTCCACTTCCAAACTTCCTTAGTCAGCTTCTACGACATACATGACAAGTCATAATAGTGCTATTCTTTGTTTTCCCTTTTGGGCCACATCAACACGGCAACATTTCACAAGATCCTATATAATATATCATTATCAGTTGAGGTGAGAGTTCTTAGAAGTTGTATAGAACCAATTCTGATGTATGGAAGTTAATCTTGGATGCTCAGCGGAACAGTAAAAAATTGTATTGAGGCTGCAGAGATGTGGTTTTATAGAAGAATGTTGAGAACACAATGGACAGATAAAAAGTGTAATGAAGATATCATAAAAGAAGTTAATTCAAAAAGAGAACTGCTTACCCGCATCAGAAAGAAAAATTCCACATTTTTTGGACTTGTCATGAGAGGGAACACATAACAACAGGCAAGTTGAAGAGCAAGAGAGGTAGGGGAAGAACAAAAGAGAAGATGTTTGACATCCTAGCATTGTGGCATGGGAGAACATTGTCATCGGAAATGATTGACAGCACACGAAATAGAAGACTGTGGTAAAACATGTAATCAATGCCACACGACATGGACCATAAGAAGAAGAATGTACAATGGTATTGTTGAAGTCAATGTCACTATCACATTTTTCAGTCCACTCCCTTCTAAATTGTTGACGTAATTTATGGACATCCCCTTTCTATCCAGTTGCTAATGAGAAATATGCTAACTTCATATGGAATATGCCTTCTTAACTGTGTATGTTTTATGTTGACAGAGTGTTTGTAAACAGAAGTCTTATGCTGGAAAAAGTGAAGTTCTTTGGATTTGACATGGATTACACACTAGCAGGTATGTATCTCGTGATATGATTTGATATGAATTATACATTAGCAGGTATGTATCTCGTGCTATGATTTGATATGAATTATACATTAGCAGGTATGTGTCTCGTGATAGGATTTGACATGGACTATACTTTAGCAGGTATGTGTTTCATGATATGATTTGACATGGACTATACTTTAGCAGGTATGTGTCTCGTGATAGGATTTGACATGGACTATACTTTAGCAGGTATGTGTCTCGTGATATGATTTGACATGGGCTATACATTAGCAGGTATGTGTTTCATGATATGATTTGACATGGACTATACTTTAGCAGGTATGTGTCTCGTGATAGGATTTGACATGGACTATACATTAGCAGGTATAATACATATCTCTGATACGTATTATCTCTCTCTGATATGTATTATCTCTCTCTGATATGTATTATCTCTCTCTGATATGTATTATCTCTCTCTGATATGTATTATCTCTCTCTGATATGTATCATCTCTTTCTCTGATATGTATTATCTCCTCTTTCTCTATCTCTGATATACATTATCTCTCTCTGATATTGTTATCTCCACTTTCTCGCTTCCTATCTCTGATATGTATTATCTCTCTGATATGTATTATTTCTTTCCGATATGTATTATATCTCTCTGACCTGTCTATACTCTCAGCAGATGTCCCTGCTACATGTAATTCCTTTCTGTAACGTTGCAGGATGGTTATGTTTTCTTTGATGTTGTGCCTCTGATCACTATGATGTGGTGTTCTCTCTGTGTGTGTAGCGATGTATGTGTTCTCTGTGCGTGTAGCGATATATGCATTCTTTGTGTATGTAATAATGTATGTGCTCTCTCTGTGTGTAGTGATGTATGTGTTCTGTGTGTGTAGCAATGTATGTGTTACTTGTGAATATAGTGATGTACGTGTTCTCTGTGTAGTGTTCTGTAATAACGTCTGTGAAGTTATATTATCTTTCCTCTGCGTTTGCTGTGAGGCGTAGCAGGACTGAATGACGATCGGTTTTCAGGCTATGGCTCATTGTGTCGCTTGATATGCAGTAATACTGTGTCATGTGAGAAAGGTGGTAACTCCTTCAATCCACATTGTTCTTGGACTTCCTCTGTATCTTGATGTTTCCATTTTCATGCTCTTGCCGCAGGCCAATACGAGTTCATTCTCATTTGTGGCCCGACTATTTCAGTCTCTGTTTTTTCAATATATTTGACCACTGACTCCAACAGTTCTTGTAATCTCTTCAATTTTTAAATAATCTCTTATGTTTGCTTTTTTAGACGTCTCATTTCACACGTAATAAGTTTTCTCTCTTGTTCTTTAGTTAGTCTAACATTGATAGCACAATGTTGCGATGAATATTGAATTTATGATTTACCTTTTGGATTCCATCGGTATACGATATTGTTTTCAAAATTGGTGTAAGTTATTAATTTACATTGTTGGCTTTTTGAAATCTTGTGTCGAGCTCTCTGTCCATTCTTCCGTCGTCTGTAAAAATGCTCCCGAGATATGTACATTCCTGCACTTGTTTCAGTAGTTGATCATTTATCTTTATGTGAAGTTATCTATTCTTATTGTCAAGTGATCTGTGTTAACTTCATGGATAACTTAATTTATTCATGTTAACTCTATGAAGTGATGTGTGGTAACTTCATGGATAACTTAATTTATTCATGTTAACTCTATGAAGTGATCTGTGTTAACTTCATGGATAACTTAATTTATTCATGTTAACTCTATGAAGTGATCTGTGGTAACTTCATGGATAACTTAATTTATTCATGTTAACTCTATGAAGTGATCTGTGGTAACTTCATGGATAACTTAATTTATTCATGTTAACTCTATGAAGTGATCTGTGTTAACTTCATGGATAACTTAATTTATTCATGTTAACTCTATGAAGTGATCTGTGTTAACTTCATGGATAACTTAATTTATTCATGTTAACTCTATGAAGTGATCTGTGTTAACTTCATGGATAACTTAATTTATTCATGTTAACTCTATGAAGTGATGTGTGGTAACTTCATGGATAACTTAATTTATTCATGTTAACTCTATGAAGTGATCTGTGGTAACTTCATGGATAACTTTATTTATTCATGTTAACTCTATGAAGTGATCTGTGGTAACTTTATGGATAACTTAATTTATTCATGTTAACTCTATAAAGTGATCTGTGGTAACTTCATGGATAACTTAATTTATTCATGTTAACTCTATGAAGTGATCTGTGGTAACTTCATGGATAACTTAATTTATTCATGTTAACTCTATGAAGTGATCTGTGTTAACTTCATGGATAACTTAATTTATTCATGTTAACTCTATGAAGTGATCTGTGTTAACTTCATGGATAACTTAATTTATTCATGTAAACTCTATGAAGTGATCTGTGTTAACTTCATGGATAACTTAATTTATTCATGTTAACTCTATGAAGTGATGTGTGGTAACTTCATGGATAACTTAATTTATTCATGTTAACTCTATGAAGTGATCTGTGTTAACTTCATGGATAACTTAATTTATTCATGTTAACTCTATGAAGTGATGTGTGGTAACTTCATGGATAACTTAATTTATTCATGTTAACTCTATGAAGTGATCTGTGGTAACTTCATGGATAACTTTATTTATTCATGTTAACTCTATGAAGTGATCTGTGGTAACTTTATGGATAACTTAATTTATTCATGTTAACTCTATAAAGTGATCTGTGGTAACTTCATGGATAACTTAATTTATTCATGTTAACTCTATGAAGTGATCTGTGTTAACTTCATGGATAACTTAATTTATTCATGTTAACTCTATGAAGTGATCTTTGGTAACTTCGTGGATAACTTAATTTATTCATGTTAACTCTATGAAGTGATCTGTGGTAACTTCATGGATAACTTATTTTATTCATGTTAACTCTATGAAGTGATCTGTTCTAACTATGGAGCTATCTGTACTAAGTTCACTGAAGTGATGCACATTTTCTGTTTTTCATGCAGCCATTGATTTTCTACTCTATCTTTGCTCTTTGTTTTATTGTTATTTTGATTATTTTATATTGATAGTTATATTCAGTAACCTGTATATTTAATTTAGTAATTTAACTCTGATTTTTCTGGTTACTGCGGAACTTTCCATTTTGTCGGACATCCTCCGATATTTTGTTTATTTATATTTATGATTTTCTACTCTACTACATGTTTTTTCCCTTTTAGATTTATTTTGTACTAAAAAAAATAATCTTATTTCTGATTTAAAACTGATATTATTTTATTTTCCTTGATCCTGTTTTTCACGGAGCTAGATCCTATATTTATATTTAGTTAGATCCTATATTTATACTTAGTTAGATCCTATATTTATATTTATCTAGATCCTGTTTTTCACTCAGATCCTATTCCTGTTTATTTTTACTAAGCCAGGTCTTAGTGTTTATTCTTAACGGATATCTACCGGTAATTGGATACTAAGATTAACCACACACACACACACCCGGGTTGTGCTTTGTTTTTCAAGTATTAAGGTATTGCTTTCTTCTTTATGGCACGTTTCCTTCCACTATAAGCTGTTGATAAATGTCTTCCATCCAAATCATTCTTTATGGATAGTCATACGTACTTAGTCATCGAGACTAACTTGTGACCATCGGCAATATGACCTGTTGGGTAACTGGAAAATAGCCTTTAAAAGGACTTATTTACGTTTCCCGTGATTTTAATTGAACCAAAGTGACCAATTAAAATCACAGGAAAAGTGAAATGAGCTATTTTAGAAGGCTATTTCCAATTAGGGAACATGTCTTTTATAACGACGGTCACGGCTAACCCCGCTGTTCGTTGGTCACTTTGCGTCGACAGCCAATGACAATCACGGAACACATCTAATATGCCACTAAACTGAGGGATAAATGTTCCAGTGTCGGGTAACAATCCTAAACAGGAAATCGGTGGCTTGGGTAATACAGGACAAATATCAAAATGAACACAAATAAGTATAAGTGCTACCAAAATAAACATAAAAAACTTAACAACGAGATACATTGTCTGTCTCGTTGTTAGGTTGTTTTATCACTGATCTGAGCTGATCCGAGATCAGCGCATAATTGTTAATTTGTTGATGGCCACGCTTCCAGCACAGCACTGACTGCTCTATTTGTAAGGATGATGACTAGTGTCATCTGGGAATAAAACAGGAACAAGAAGAAATATGTTGGTTCTTTATTGAAGTTTCTGCCGTGTTTTACCTGTATGAATCTGTTGTATGAATGCTTTGAGGCTGGATTAATGTAACTCGCGTATATTTTGACAACCAATGACGTGTGACCATAAGCGGAAACATCTACTCTGGGGAGTGGCGAATGGATTTATTTCGGCATGGGTGTCCAAGGGATTTTTCAGGACGGAGTTCTCGAGTCCAATCCACACAGTGATTAATGGGCAAATCTATATAATACGAGGGAAAATGTGGGGTGGGGGGAGGGAGGAAAGCGAAGAGTCGTTATACAAACGTTAATAAAATCTTTTCAGGACACTTAACTTAAAAAAAATTAATATCCTTGTTTCTTTTGAGTCAATTCCTAGAATCTTACCAGTTAGCATGATGTATTTCTGAGAACAAAATTTGTTTTGTTTGGATTTACAGTGTGGCTGCGATTTCTGCGTCTTTCTACCCGACGTATGCCATTTTCGGCATGCCATTTTGAGATCATTGTGAGCTTCATATTGGCTAAGCTGAGCTTACTGTCAACTTACGTTAGTCGTCTCCTACGACAGGCATGCTATGTTACATTATTTATAATATGCACTCCTCTTTAGTGATCCGACAGTATCAGGCGAGACATATCCAATTTGTGTAGTGCCTGTATAGCAAGGGTGAACAAAATACAGCCCGCGGGCCAAATCCTGTCTGCATTTATTGTTCTGGCCCGTCAGGCTAACTTGAAAGGAATATATGCATTGTGTCAACTTTTGAAAATTCAATTAGAATTATGTCCATGCTTAATAGTTCGTAGATGGCTAATAAGCCATATTCGAGCTGTAAATGTCCTTGAACAGTTCGGGAATGGAATGACTACTGTAGTATATCCGTGACTTTCTAGCTACTCTCTGCTGTTGAGATGCTGCATTTCTCCTCTTTTCATAAGATGATGTGCTCTTTTTGGCTGTAGAATGCAATGTAAATCAATTTTGTGATATATGTATTCATTACACCCTGGTAGACTAGCATGCTTGTACATGTACGTTTCTAATGTTCGTGTTGCCGAGGTTGAAATGGGAGCAATTAATGGCGATTCTTTGACACGGCATGCATGTGCCATAAGATGCGACTGAGGATGTTTGGAGGTGATGTTGGTTATCCCATTTATAAATGAACCGCGTTGATTTCTGGTGTGTCAGAACACAATACGCAGATATAGTAGATAAGCGGTAAATCATGACATATAGTACATTCCGTTCTCTAGATCAGTGGTTCTCAACCTTTGTGAGATCGAGTCCGGACAAAAAAATGATTTTGTGTAAGACCAGGTCCAAACAAACCTATATACACTACTCATAAATAACTTATAGTTTGAGAACTCACGCTAATAAAGAGATTGTAGTAAATCTGCGTACCATGGGATGAAGTCGGAAAACGCAGAAGTAATGTACCTTATCAATAAAATAAAATACTCAGACTGATTCGAAGTTACCACCAAATGGATTTGTTAACCGTTTATGTTTTATGGATGTGTACTTTGTGCCCCCTTTCTTGTGAAAGACGTTTTGGTCAAAATGTTGTTTCAGTTAGAGAGTGGAATTAGCGCATTATCTAACTCTGTCCAAAAGTTCTTCTTTAAAGTTCAAGCACGGTTAATCTTAAATCAACAAAGTTTGACAAATGATTACAACTGGGTCGTGGATATATCATCCGTATTGGGGGAGGAGTAGGGTTACCTAAAAAGATCATTCGCCCATTTACGTGTGCAATTTCCTCTTTTGCATAAGAAAGTTAATGCTCATTTTGCAAAAATCATGAAAGAGGGGATTTAGCCTCGTGTATGAGTTTTTACCAATCTGGAGGGGGTTTTACAGTAATCCTACAGTTTTGGAATATAGCACGTCTAAGAAGAACACTGACCTCTCGCTTCCAAGAAATCTGAAGCTTAAATCTGTTAGGTATACTTCTATATTATGTAGAATAATATAGAATAATATATACTTCTATATTATATACTTCTACATTATGTAGAAGTATTTATTTAAAAAAACAAACATTACTTCGTGTTAAAGCATAGACAATTAGATATACACGAGGACAAACTACTGATGTCACAGATATGGTTGGTTGTTACCAACATTATCTGATATGCAATAGTGGCTATACAATATCTACCTAGTCCCATTCCTCAATAGTTCTGCGTGCTGACCTCACATAACTTAAACATAACTCATGTTGGCTGATGGAACTGGACACATCGTACTTTGTGACCTGCTGCCTAGAATTGTCACGTGACTGCACAGGGACCCTTGTTGGGCTTTCGGTTGGTCACTTTTTATATACTTTTTGATACGCAGTTCCAAGTATGTAAATAGTGACCAACCGAAAGTAAAAATAAAAAATGTACCAAATGTGGTCCTAATTTATTCAGTTGAAAGGTCTTTATTGGAGACGGTCATGCGCCAGCTAATGGAAAACAAAAATAAGGTTGAATAAGTACAGTGGTTACGCTATGTGGGATCATCGTACAGAGCTATTCTGTAGAAGGACTTGGTAAACACAAGGCTCATATCTTCCACAACCGACTGTTTGTGTGAAGCGTAGCATGCCTTATGTATCTAAATGTCCGTGTTTAAAGACGGTACTATAAAGTCTGCAGTCTACTGGAAGAACCACAAGAACACGTGGTAAAAGTCCGTAATCGCGCAACCTATCCAAATACAAAGAGTGATAGAGAACCTTGTCGTTTGCAAGCGATCTTGAGTGGGCGATTTATTACGTTCGCAAAGGACGACCTTTCGTAGCATTCTTTGCATTTATATTATTCGAGCGATTAGGTAGGTCCCATGGCAGCAACCTGCCGTCGGGGATGCAGGTACCTCTGCATGTACTAAGCCGCAGCAACTATAAGTGGCTTGGCCACTTCCCTTCCTTGCTGTCTTTACCTCCCATAAGTCATGTGTCAGGTAACCATTTACAGATGTACCGACTGGAGGAACGGTTGTGTCAGGCAAGAAATTACGACCCAGACATTTTTTTAATTTCCGGATGTAATTTTGAACCTGGAACGCTGTAACCCGGTGATAGTAAACACACTCACTGTTTTGTAGTAGTTTGTGTAGTCACATGAAATCATTCGCAGTGGACAACAGGCCTATGTCCTGACCGTCTGCAATAGAAGACATATGCTCATAATTAATTATGCCTTCATTCGTTCGTGTTATCCGTTGGACACTATTTATATATTTAGAGTTCGCATGTCAAAAATAGTCATGGCGGCTCCAATTATAACGAATAGTGACCAACGGAAACACAACACAAATAAAAATAACCTTAACGAATCAATGCCTAAATAATTCTGTGCACAGGTCTCCTGTAATGTGGACGTTCTATAACACCAGGCGTCAACTTGCACTACATGCTTTTGTTTTTTACGGTAACAACGTCATGGGCAGGAAATGCTGATACGTTAATAATATTTACAAGAAAATCCACGCAACATCCCGTGCAACGGATATAATAAATAAACTTTCCGCGATTCATTAGTAATTCTAAGCTGTCAGTATCATTGTCGCGGCGTCCTCGTGAGTTTGTCTCAGAAAAGTTTCCTACATTGCTAACACACTTCCTGTCTATAATAAAAATACACAATACAGTTCTTCATGCCAGTTTAAATTCATGATGAAACATAGCCTCATGATAACATGTATACTCCATTATCTCTCAGATAGTATTTTGAATCAAACAGGAACGTATCTCTCCCCCCCTCTCTCCCTCCCTCCCCCTCCCTCCCCCTCTCTCCCTCCCTCCCTTCCTCTCTCTCCCTCCCTTCCTCTCTCTCCATCCATATCTCCCCCCATCTCCCCCCTCTCTCTCTCCCTCCCTCTCTCTCTCCATCCATATCTCCCCCCATCTCCCTCTCTCTCTCCCTCCCTCCCTCCCTCTCTCCCTCTCTCCCTCCCTTCCTCTCTCTCCATCCATATCTCCCCCCATCTCCCTCCCTCTCTCTCTCTCCCTCTCTCTCTCCCTCCCTCTCTCTCTCCCTCTCTCTCTTCTCTCTCTCTCTCACGCACCAGTACAATAATCCATGAACATATTGTAGAATGTAAATACTCCTATAACTATACCCGTTTTCATTTCCGAATCATCATTCCTTTTCCTATTAACCCATGCTTGTTATTAATTTGTGCATTCGATTTTTGTGAAATTATTTGCAACTTACAGGCAAAGGGAGAAAACATAAAAATGCAACAAAATTTAAAAAAAAAGGGATTTCACACTAACTTCAGTATCTGGTATGTTCAGCATGTGCTTGTAAACAAGATTGGAAGCGGCTACGCATGAAACGCACAAGTCTCGTCTGTGAATAAGATAGCATTTCATTGCAGTCTAGTCTATCTTATGTTGCCGCATCTAATGCATGCTTTGTTGACGGTGTCTGAATTATGGTTGGCCCAAAATATGGTCGCCTTGCAGTAAGACCTATCTCTCTGAGTCGTTGTGTATCTGCCATTTCGGAGACTTGCCCACGTCTATTGCTCGTGATGTTTGGCTTGCAGGAGGGGAATGATTTATTAAGTGACTCAGCATCATTTGATCTTGCTCGGCTGTAGTCACCCGTGGTTGACCACCCCGAAGTTTATCCAGGACACTGCCAGTGGCTTGATAGCGTTCATGAAGACGTACAAGCTGTGATGACAATTCATCCTTCTGGCAAAGGCCTGTAAGTTCATCCCTGCCTCCACCATACCAAAGACTTGGTGGTGGTCGTTATAACATAGTCATGGCATTATAGGCACATGTACGTGACCTTTTGTCTAGATGGTCTTTTTATACCGAGTATACTGACATAGCTCCTACGCATTTTCAGGCTCATAACTGTTAGGAGTAATGATTGTATGTGAAACTTTAACTGTTTTCATGCATTATTTACATGATAGCGGGGGTTGCATCAAGTATGTTCTATCCCTGAAAACAAATTGTTATACACCTTTCTACAAAAAAGTGGGAAATCAATTATCTCTCCCCCTTCCCAAGCTACGCAGATAGATAAGTGGCCATCGCCTCTACCCCGCCTCCGAAAAATAGAACACTTGTTATTATTCTAAGAAACAAGCAAAAGACAGTAAAACACAGTCTCTTTTAACGGTTTTCCAAACGAAGATCATCTATAATCCTTACAAAAACCAAGTGAATATTTTCATTTAGAAACTCCCTAGCTCCTTCTTTATCAAAGTCGTACATACGGCCGTGACCAACCGTCAATGTAAGACTTGCTGATTCATTGGAAAACTGCATTCTAAAGTGACTCATTTGACATTCATCATCATCATCAGGTGCCATGCCGGGTGGCGTAGGCGGTCATGGCTCTCCACAGCTCTCTGTCCACAGTATTATGTATCAAAGTCGTTGTTGTTTCTTTGCCGTGCCAGGTTGTCAAACTGTCTAATATTTTCTCACGTTGTCGCCCTCTGTCTCTGGTGCCTTCAATCTTGCCTGTTGTGATTATGTTCTCTAAACCTGCCTGTCTCATGAAGTGGCCAAAAAAAGAAGATTGCCTTTTTCTTATATTGTTGATTAAGGTCCGTTTCGCATTTAACTCTTTTAACACCTCTACATTAGTTTTTCTGGCAGTCCATGGTATTCTCAGCATTCTTCTGTAGAACCACATCTCCGTTGCCTCCAATCTCCCACTTTCCAGTTTGTTTATTGTCCAAGACTCGCACCCATATGTTAGTATAGGGGTTATATAACACTGCAGAACTCTCTTTCTCACCTCTAATGACAAGGTCATATTACACAGTATATTTTTCATTTTTCTGAATGTTGTTTTTGCCTGTCCTATTCTGCATCTTATTTCTGTTGAACTTCTTCCATCTGCTGTTATAATTGTACCTAGATATTTGAATTGGTGGACCTGTTTTAATACTATATCATTCACTATGATCTTGCAAGGTGTGTTATTTTCTTTCTTTGAAATAACCATTACTTCTGTTTTCTTGATATTTAGGAAGAGGACTTTCTCTTTACTTTCTGTGACTACTACTTTAATTAATTTTTGAAGGTCTTCCTCACTTTTTGCAATCAGAACAGTGTCATCCGCATATCTCAAATTATTTATGTTATGTCCTCCCACTGATATTCCTGGGATATCTACTATTGCACGCATTATGTTTTCACTGTATAGAGAGAACAGGTCTGGTGAAAGCACGCATCCCTGTCTGACTCCTTGTTTTATTTGTTGAAAAGGGCCAAATTGCTTTCCTACTCTTATTGCTGCTGTTTGTTGCCAGTACATGTTCTTGATTATTCTTAAATTCTTGCTGTCAATGTTCAGATTCTCTAGCATGTGTATAATTTCGCTATGTTTAACTTTGTCAAAAGCTTTAGTGTAGTCTATAAAACAGAGGTACAGATCTGTTTTTACCTCTATAGACCTCTCTATTAGTGTTCTTAATATATAAATCGCATTGTTGGTGCCTTTGCCTTCTACAAATCCACATTGTTCTGGACTTATTTCTGGTTTTATTTTGTTTCTCACTCTCTTCATGATGATTCTGAGCAGTATTTTGGTTATTTGGCTCATGAGGCTGATTGTACGGTGTTCTTCACATTCAGTGGTCCCTGGTTTCTTAGGTAATGCTATGAATATGGATCTCATTAAGTCATCGGGTATGTTTCCGCTGTTATATATGTCATTCAGCAATTTTGTGATTATTTCAACTCCAAAGTTATCTAAAGCTGCTAATTCTTCTAATGTGATATTGTCTGGACCTGGGGCTTTGCCATATTTCATGTGTCTTAGTGCCTCCCTTACTTCTGCTGTGAGTATTGATGGACCCTCGCCGTTATCTTGTATGTTTATTTCTGGTCTATTGTCCTCATAAAGTTCTTTGATATATTCTGACCATCTCTGTACTATGTGATCTATTCCCATTAATACCTGCCCTGTCTTAGATTTTAGACACCCTGTAACTGTTTGCGTTCTCTTTCCTGTTATCATCTCAATTTTCTTATATAGTAATGTTGTATCTTGGTTGTAATGCAATTCTATTTCTGTGCATTTCTTGTTCAGCCAGCTTTCTTTTGCTTTTTTGCATTTCTCTCGTATCTCCTTATGTATTTTCTGATATTCCACTATCTCGTGTTTATTTTTCCTTCTGGTGCTCATCAATTCTAATATTTCTTCTGTCATCCATTTTTGCTTTGATGTATGTTTTACTTTTGGTATTATCTCTTTAGATGTTTGGTTTATCGACTGTTTTAGCATGTTCCATTGATCTTCAATACTCTGAATCTTTGCAATGGCATTGTATCTATTTTGTACAATTATGTTGTATCTTTCTTTAATGTCAGCATCTGATTTCAATAAAGCTAAATCTAATTTCATATTCCTTGGTGCTCTCTTGATCTTCTTTAATCTTATACACAATTTCGCTACCAGTAGTATATGATCACTGTTGCAGTCAGCACCTGGCCTTGTTTTCATAGATCTAATGCTGTTTCTATGTCTTTTAGAGACTAAAATGTAATCAATTTGGTTCCGAGTATTATCACCTGGGCTAATCCATGTACACAGCCTTCTTGGATGTTGCTTGAACCATGTATTCCCTATTATTAAATTATGTGCCTGTGCCCACTCTATCAATAAATCACCTCTTTCATTCCTAGTTCCTAAACCAAATCTTCCTGTCACATCTTTTATTTCTGTTTCACCTACTTTTGCGTTAAAGTCCCCCATTACTATAGTTACTTCCTGATTTTTACACTGTTTCATTGCTATTTCTAGATCTTCATAAAAAATTTCGATGTCCTCCTCTGAACTGCTTGATGTAGGTGCATATACCTGCACAATGTTGATATCCAACGGTTTTCCTGTTAGTTTAACTAATATTACCCTATCTGATATTGCCATAAACCCCTTCACCGTTTTTCCTGTTTCTGTGTCTAATAATACTCCTACCCCCCTCTCGTGTTTTTGTCCTCCTGAATATATGACTTTAAATTTATCTGACTGTATCTCTCCTGCCCCAGTCCACCTCATTTCGCTCATTCCTAGGATATTTATGTTCATTCTTTCCATTTCTTGCTTGATGTTGTCTAATTTACCACACTGCGCTAACGATCTGACGTTCCATGTTGCTATATTAACACTAACTGTAGGCCTACTTCTGTGTGTCGCCATGACTTTCATCTTGGAAGAATAATGTGGTAGTTTTCCGTTGCTTTCCACATCCATATGGGAGATATCCATTTGTATCCGCTCCCTTTGACAATATTTTATGTCGGGACAAATGGGTGCCCCGCCCTGCCCAGTTGCAGAGCTACCACTTATACCGGTGGCTATCGGTCGCTTCCTTGTTCGCGCCTAGCGAACATCATGACGGCACGATCAACGACTAAACTCCAGGCATCCCTCCAGGAAAATTCAACTATCCACACTAGAAAACACACAAGGAATTTTCTGCACATTACAGTTATTAGTCATTCACTTAAAAAACACATAATACAATCAAAATAATCCTCAAGTGACGACTGAGCGAATAACGTTCAAACTTGCGCCATGTTGACATTTGACATTACCTGTGATTTTTATTGTACACTTTGTGTATACTACTTGTATGTGTCAACTGACAATTAAAATCACGGGAAAGGTAAAAAGAGTCAATTTAGAAAGCTGTTTTTCAATGAGTCCACATGTCGCATAAGTATTGTTGATTGGTCACGCTACTGCCCTTTGACATACTTATGTCATATATTGTGGATCAGTGTTCCTAAAGTGGGGCATACAGCCAACAGGAAAAAAGAGGGAGGATGGAGAGTTTACAATGATTCCGGAATCTACTTGCAAATAATAACTATTAATACATATCCCGTAAGTGACACCACTGTTCAACAATTCCTGGAATTTTTAGACGTTGTATATGTTTCAGTGACATTCACTTATTACTTCATATATAAAAAAACATGTGCTTCTTCTTGTTTTGTGTTTCCTATCACCTCGTATTTTTAGTGTTCATTGTATTATTTGTAATTAAGAAGATTGACAAAACGCGCTTTAGAGATATGCATTGTTCTGCAATAAACAAGGAAAGAGGAAGATCACGTCGTGCTCGGAGGCAACTGTTATATACAGAAAGGATATGATTGGGACTGTCTATTTATTACATCACCATTCTTTTGGCCAATGTTTGACACGCCCACCCTCGTTTTAACAACTGTCAAGAATTCAGGGACACCTTGCTTAATGTCACAATTCCCCTCTCCTCTGCCGTCCATTTTTTATATTAGAAAAAGTACAGAAAATCTATATGATTTCTTCAGATGTTTCATATTCAAACAATTTGACTGGTACCTAAAAACAGAGCATGGAAGAGATTACCTGGGGTCCTATGATCCACATGGAGTGAACAGTGAATAGCAGTAGTAATATATGATGTTTATAAAGTCGCAGAGCACTGAACATCTCACAGATCCACACTAAATACACAACTCATATGCCTTAGTGGCACCATCAATGAAACTAAGCGTACAGTGACTTTGTAGACACCGGGTAGTGTTTTTTGTAGAGTCCAAAAGTATGCATATATATTGTCTCGCATTGGCTATCTTAAAACATGATTATACTATATACTAGATCTATACATGTAGAAGTACATGCCCGTTTTGTGTGTTCGCTATAGATTCATAAACTACTCATTCCTCTGTATGTCGGATAATGATGCAATTTGGCACGGTTACTAATGCGGTTCTGGCATAGTGCGATCGAGTGTGAAAAATCTTAAAAAGGTAGTGATCACTGTCCTGTAGTCCGGAAAAGCTGACAGTTAATATGATTGGTTAACCTTTTACGTCTGACCATTGTACAAAGTTCAAATAAACAATTGGTAGAGCTTATACCTAATATTGTTGCATTTTCGATTCATTCGATGTTTACTCTGTTTTAACAGGTTCACGGTTCTTTATCCTTGCCTTTTTTATAATGTCGTATATATATTTGTCTGTCAAGTCACAGAAAACGTATCTCATCTGCCTTTCTGTTCTTAAAATCATATCTATCGATCGTCAAATTCTCACAACAATGGATGTTGTTGTGATGAGAGCACAACATTTATAAAAGTACAATTTTTTACTATTAACTTTGTCTATCCGGAATAGTTCAGTCCGCTGCAAAGTTTTTTTGTTACTAAGAATTGTCTGTGTTTGTTCCCAGAATTTGTTTTTTAATGTGTATAAAATATAGCACAACATAGCCGTGGCTACATTATAAGAAACATATTCGTCTGTTTATATTTTTAGGGAAATAAACAAATCAGTAAAATCACATATGCCTACATATATCTGCAACGGGCATAATGTGTTATCATTTTTCTACTAACATGTTTTGTCTATCTATTCATTGTTTTTTCTCTGCTTTTGCTGTGAGGAGTCGCAGGATTGATTGACGATCGGTTTTCGGGTTATGGCACGTTTGATCGCTTGATATGCAGTAATACTGTGCCGTGTCAGAGTGTTGGTAACTCCTTTAATCCACCGTCTTCTTGGTCTTCCTCATTATCTTGCTGTTTCCATTTTCATGTATTATTAGTTCAATAAGGACTCATTTTCATTACATGGCCGTATCATTTCAGTCACTGTTTTTAATCATATTTGACTATTGATGTTGTTTCAACAGTTCTTGTAATCTCCTTATTTCTCACATTATCTCTTCTTGTTATGTTCATTGCTTTTCTTAAACATCTCATTTCACACGTAGTAAGCTTTCTCTCTTGTTCTTAAGTGTTCTTAGTGCCAATGTCTGACAATGATATCACAATTTTGGAATGAATATTGAATTTATGATTTGCCTTGTGGTTTCCATCGAGATATATATGTGTTTCAAAATTAGTGTTAAGTTTATAAACATATTTTGTAATACTAATATATTCATATTTTCATCCGTGCAACGTCGGGAATCACCTGTAGTTCTGCATAAGTCAGAAATTATTTCTGCATTTGTTAATTAAGCCTATACCATTTAGCAAGATACAGTCCAGAGATTGAAAGTCGTTGCCTCGTTGTTTACAGCGTAGCTGCGACATCTGCTCATTTCGTACCGACACATCCGATTCCAGGATATTTCTTCGGTCACTTTGATCTGTTACTGGATGGGGTGGCTAATTGTACACGCAATGCTCCATATTGGTCTTGTACAACATGCATGACGGTGGCAGTGTTACAATTCTGTTTTCCCACTTCGGGCCTCGCAACACACTGGTGATACTGAACACATATGCTCAGCTTCACGGACATATCTCATCTTTATCGTTGTATCGTTGAGTTGAAACGAAGCACTGATAATATATGTAAGTGCGGTGATGTCATCATCATCATCAAGTGCCGTCTCCGCAACGAAGGTTGGCTGCAACGTATCTCCAACATCCCCTGTCTCTTGTCTTGGTGGTGCACTCTGCTAGACTGTAACCTGTCCATCGTGTAATGTTACTCTCCCACGTGTATCTGCCTACCTCTTGCTCGCTTCCCTTTGACTTTACCCTCAAGTAAGGTCTTCAATAGGGTGTCATGTCTTTTAATGTGACCAAAATATTTTATTTGCCTGATCTTTATTTCTCTAAGTAGTTTTTTCTTCATATTAAGAATCTTTAGCACCTCTTTATTTGTTTTCTTCTCTTTCCATGATGTTCTCCCTATTCTTCTATATACCCACATCTCAAAGGCATCAATTTTGTCTTCTAATTGTTTATTTAGTGCCCATGTTTCTGAGCCATACATTAATATGGAATAGATGTAGCATTTTATAATTCTCATTTTTAACTTGTGTGTAATTTGTTTAGATATTAATAATTTCCTCATGCCATTGAAGGTACTTTTAGCCATTCCTATTCTCCTTTTAACTTCTGTTTCACATCTGCCATCATTTGTGACTATGTGTCCAAGATATTGATACTGTTTTACTTGTTGTAGTTTCTCTCCCTGTATGTTTATGTTTATCTCCTGTTCTTCTGTGTCTTTGCTGATTATCATGGTTTTTGGTTTTTGAATGTTTATATCCAGTCTATATTCATTACTTGATTTATTGACTTGATCTAGTAGTCTTTGTAGTTCATGTTCACTTTCTGCTAAAAGAACAGTGTCATCTGCATATCTAATGTTGTTTATTATTTTCCCATTGATCTTGAGTCCTGGTGTTTCTTCTATATTTTTAAAGATATTCTCTGTGTAGATATTAAATAGCCTTGGTGATAAAATGCATCCTTGTCTTACCCCTCTTCTTATTTCTATGTATGGAGAGTAGCTGTTTTCACACCTTATTGATGCAGTTTGTTCCCAATATATATTTCTAATGTCTGATGTCTTTTCCATCTATGCCTATTTCTTGAAGACATTTGATTAATTTTTCGTGTTGGACTCTGTCAAAGGCCTTGCTGTAGTCTATGAAGCAAATATAGATACTTTTTTGGACTTCTATATATTTATCTATCATTAGCCGGATACTCAGTATAGCTTCTCTAGTTCCTTTGTTTTTCCTAAAACCGAATTGTTCTTCACCGACCTCCATGTCTATCTTGTTCTTAATTCTTTCATGTATTATCTTGAGAAGTATTTTAGTTAGATGGCTCATTAGACTTATTGTTCTATATTCTATACAGTCCACAGCCCTGGGCTTCTTAGGTAGTGGTATGAATATTGATGATGTTAGGTCTTTAGGTATATGGCCTGTTTCGTATATGTCATTGCAAATTTCTGTGATCTACACCAAATTCATTTAGAGTTTTTATTATGTCTGCTGTTATGTTGTCAGAAACTGCAGCTTTTCCATATTTTATTGAATTTATTGCATGTTCTACTTCTGATTTCAGTATTGCTGGTCCATCATTGTTGTGTATTGTTGGTTTTTTTCCCGTTGGTCGTCAAACAGTTCTGTTACATAATCTGCCCATCTTGTGAGTGCTTCTGTTTTATCAAATATTATTTTACCATTTTTATCTTTAATGCAGCCACCCCCATTTATAGGATTTTTCTTATTTGTGATCAGCCTTATCTCCTTATGCATTAATTTTGTCTTTTGTTGTATGGACATCTCCTCTATTTCACTGCATTTTGTTTCTAGCCATTGTTTTTTCGCTGTTCTGCACATGTTACGTATCTCCTTGTCTATACTTGAGTATTTTGGCGTATTTTTAGCTTTCTTTCTTTCTGTCATTTTCTCTAATATTTCATCTGTCATCCATGTTTGTTTGGTCTTGGTATTTCTTGTTGGTAAATTTTTACTTGATGTTTGAATACTTTTCTTTAGGCTTTCCCATTTATTGTCTATTTTCTCTTCTGGATTTTCCCTTCTGTATTGTTCCATGCACTCTATCATTAGATGTTCATATCTATTCTTTACATCTACAAGGTATTTTTGTTGTATGTCTTGTTGTTTTAGTGCTGATGCGTCTATCTGTGATTCTTGGACTCCTCTATTTACTATCTTTTTATGTTTGACATTTATTTTGCACAGCACTGGATTATGGTCAGAGTTGATATCTCCACCTGGGTATGTTTTGATGTTTTTGACACTATTTCTAAATCTATTGCTAATCATAATGTAATCTATTTGGTTCCTCTTTCTGTCTCCAGGGCTTTTCCATGTATATAATCTTCTATTTTCATGTTCAAAGAATGTATTACATATGATCATATTGTTCTCATCACAGAACTGTATAAGTCTTTCTCCTCTGTCATTTCTTGTCCCTAGTCCGAATTGCCCTACAATGTTCTTATGTCTTCCTTTCCCTATTTTTGCATTCATGTCTCCCATGACTATTAAAATGTCTGTTGATTTTACTGGTTTGAGTAGTTGTTGTAGATCTTCGTAGGACTGTTATATTTCAGTGTAATCTGTAGTTGGTGCATACGTTTGTATAATGGCCAGATCAAACGGTTTTGCTTTCATCATTCTGTCATTATATGTCCAGTACCCGCTGATATATTTTTCTATTTCTTTCCTGATCAGTTCCTACCCCTCGTTCATGGTAATCTCCTCCATACGGTGATGAAGCAGAGATCAATACAAAATAATGGATATTGATGAATGACATCAATCTTAGATGAAACAAATAATGTCTTTCATAGTGTTCTATCTTTAGCATTCTCTTTCCATTCTTTCTGGACATTGTCAATGTCATAGGCATCCTTTCTGTCTAAAATATATTTTCGCTAAGTGTTTTCTTTGGATTTTCTTGGGTCATGAATTCTTCTTCTTCGTTCATTCTCAAACTGCTGCAGATTTCTCAAACAGAAAGTAGTCTAGAGAACCAGTTGTTTTGTGCCGTGGTTTACATCTTAGTTGCGATATCGGCGTCTTGGGGCCTAACACATCTGACTTCAACATAGTTTCTGTGTCACTTTGACCATCAATGGAATGGGACAGCCAACTCCACCCTCATTAGTCGCTTCTTACGACGTGCCTGGCAGGTAACAGTATCGCTATTATTTGCTCCCTTTTCGGAGCCTAAGAACTCACTAGCGAATAATTATGCACATTTGTATTGATGAAGCAAGGCTGCAGCGAACAGACTATCGCATATCAGTGACTTTTTCTGCGCATGGGCATATGGATGTAATGAACAGGTAGACTCAGGGACACATGGAAACGATCTACTTTATTCTGGACTCAAAGAAAGAAAACAATGAAAAACGCCTGTGTTTTGCCCTGCCAGATCCTGTATAAGGTTGCAGTGACATAAAATGTCACCGTGAAGTGGGATGTGTATAACCGAAATATATAGATATGGCAGCCAAGCTAAGATATCGCAGCAGGCGCATTATGTGTCATAGTTTAAGTGTAGCTTCGATATATGCACCTTTCTATTGTAACATCCAATTTCAGCATAGCTTTTTGGCAACAGTGATCGACAGTTGGAATTGCCAACTCAATCCACAAATCTTAGTGGTATTAGCTATTAGTGGTGCTAATATTTGCTCTCATTTTGGGCCCCATCAATACACGGGCAAAGTCGTTAGCTTTTTTAAATAAGCAAGTGGTGTCACTAAGGTTGGTATTTAGCCCTGGCCCAACTCTACTGTCAGGTTTTCCTACACCGGAAATACACTTGAAGAGAGAAAGGGTTCAGTACCTGATGGGCTCAGGCGCTATTGGGACAAGGACGCTCAGCTCGAGAACGCCTTGCTCTCAAACGCGTGGTGTGAGACTCGAACTTGGACAAGGGGTACACGATGTCGGTGAATGACACCTCGGCTAAGAGGGCGAAAGAGCCAGGATCCAACTCCTCTGTTGAGTTCTTTCCCTTAAGGAACCAGGTTCACGGATGAGAAACGGTTCAGTACCCAATGGGCACAGGCACAGCACGTCCAATTACACGAGGCAAGTTCATAGACAGTGGAACACCTCTTTCGAGTCAGACGAGAGCAAAAATCGTCTGGGCGAAGAGTCGCCACTACGCGTGCCTGGAGACAGATATAGAGGCTGTCACAGGCTAAGGGTAGCCTACCCGAATTGTCAAGGCATGCCTAAATCTGATGTGCTAGGCCTACAAGGCTCATAACGGTGGCACAACGTAATCACGCTCCTGGCGGAAATCGCACGGTTATCCGTGATGGTTACAATGGAGCGAACGAAAAACAAACAAACTAAGGTTGGTAATATCCGGTACGTAACTTAATGATTACGGACAACGTGTTTGATATGGTGTCACCCATGCATTGAAATTTCATACCTTTTTTTTTACAGAAAAAATAGTAAGATGTATGATCCATAGAGCAATGGTTCTCATCTTTCTTTGGACCGTAGCCCCGTCGAGGCAATTTTTGTTTCACGGCCTCCGTGTGCCTAAAAAGTCATTGACTTTCTTTACGAGTCACCAAGGCTATTTAATCTGTCTGTATCGCTAGAATTTTTGTTGTTTATTGTTTAAGTAGTTACTTTCTGTACCCCCTAGTTTCAAAATTATTTTTAACCCTCCTCCTGTTCAAGATTCTATAGTCCTCAGGAAAAATTGTCTACTTCGGGAACCACTGCCTTAAGGTACCTAATGTTTTCTGTGCTGAGGTGCCAGTACATATGATACTTTAAATCAGCTTTAAGCGTTGCATATTTTTGCTGGTATCGCTGGTTTAGTATTTTTGTTGGTATCGCTGGTTGAATATTTTTGTTGGTATCGCTGGTTGAATATTTTTGTTGGTATCGCTGGTTGAATATTTTTGTTGGTATCGCTGGTTGAATATTTTTGTTGGTATCGCTGGTTTAATATTTTTGTTGGTATCGCTGGTTGAATATTTTTGTTGGTATCGCTGGTTTAATATTTTTGTTGGTATCGCTGGTTGAATATTTTTGTTGGTATCGCTGGTTGAATATTTTTGTTGGTATCGCTGGTTGAATATTTGTGTTGGTATCGCTGGTTGCAGAAACAGTTTTCTGAACGGAAACAAAGGTAAATACCAAATCTGCACAGTGATATGCCAACAGACAAGTTCTGACAAGTACGCGCAATTGGTAAATTGACGTGCACACAATAAGTTTGTCTTCTTCGAAGTTCGTTCTCAAACTCCTGCAAGTTATCAGGATGTAGTTCGGAGAACAGAATACGTTGTGTCGCGGTTTACATTTCTGCTTCGATATCTGCGCCTCTCGGCCAAAAACATCCGACATCAGAGAAACTTTGACTTCATGAGATTTGACTTCCAACTCCACCCTAAAACCTCCTTAATCGTCTCTTACGACGTACATGCAAGGTAAAGAGTGTTTACTATTCTTTGCTCTTCTATTATTTCGGACACTGTCAACACATGAGTGTAATTAGCTTTATTGAAAATAATATAGTTTACTGGTACAAACATGACCGCAGATGACGTCTTCGGTAATGTGAAAAGGGGGGGGGGAGAGGAGTTGGCTTACCTTAAAATTAAAATTCAGGTACTAATTTTTGTGGTAATTTTTCTTTTATTTAAATTTTATTCCGGACATTGTGGTGACTTTTTGGGGGGGGGGGAAATTCATTAAAGAAATCAATGGAGATGGTGGTTGCGAGATGTACCCGCATTTTGGCTTGCTCCCCAGTACTAAATATCATGTTCTGATTTCCTGGAGGAGAAGAGGCGGGCGGGCGTGTGTACGTTGAATCTTTATCGTTGATTTTTCCATTATCTAAGAGCTTTCAATAGAAGGTGGTGAATGTAGTCGAGATACGGTAATTTAAACTATAGATAAGAGTCCAATTTGGTTACAATTGGACCGTCGACGCCATACAGAATATCAGAGTTTTGCTGGAGAGTGATATATGACAATATCTGGAAGTAAAAATGAGAAGGAAGTTCCAGAAAATTATATCACTTCCATAAGACATAAGACATTTTTTTTTATGAGAATGAATGTCTTTTTGTACACTATAACTGAGAGCTATTAAACAAAATATAAGTTGCAATTCCTCTCAGTGAAGTGATCTGTTGAATGCGTGCGAACGAGATTGTTAAGATTGGAAGGAAGTCGTTGTGGAAAGCGAGATCGTGTCATGATTTTACGAATAAGCAGACATTGATGAATGGCAGCATCTGGCACTGATCTGTTTCCTGTTCCGGTAGTTGACCTTCCATGGTAGCCTGTAACAGCTTAGGCTTCCAACGGATTGACCGAACTCACGGGTGTCTGCGTTTAACATTCAGGCAACCTTTCCAGCAGTGGAATTATTTGTTTATAGTCACTGATGTTTCAAGCAAACATAAACGTAAATTAGTGGACCTACTACTGTCTTAGTGGTTAGTTTATGAGCTAAACTTTTCTTACCGTTCACAGCTCGAGACTTCAAACTAAGGACCATCGTTATTCTAACCACTTGAGATTCCAAACTACGACCATCGTTATGCTCACAAATTGAGATTCTAAACTAAGATCATTGTTATGCTCAAAACTCCAGACTCCAAAATATAACCATCGTTATGCTCACAAATTGAGATTCTAAACTAAGATCACTGTTGTGCTCACAACTTCAGACTCCAAAGTAGAACCATTGTTATGCTCACAACTCCAGACTCCAAACTAGGAACATCGTTATGCTCACAACTTGAGATTTCAAATTAGAACCATCTTTATGCATAATTTGCAAATAGTTGCTGAACACGTGCATTAAAGAGGGATGTATGTTACAGGAGTCTGAAATGCGGTGCAAAGAGAATAACGCCATGGTTGCTGCTCCAGTTGGTTAGTTGGTTCCTGATTCAGTAAACAGCAATATACTACAACTATTGTAAACTACAACAATAAGAAGAAAACTATGGATATATCTGATATGTAATTAGAATGAATGAAAATATACTGCTACTACATGCATTAAAATGGGTACCAGTTGGCAAAAGAAAAATATGAAGACCAAGAGAGACCCTTTGCAGAACAACCACGTGTGCCAACAACATGCAATACTTACACACAATAGCATCACATCGTTCGAACTGGAAAGCTCTGGTTTCTTCCCTGTATTTGGTGCTGAATGGGCATATGTAGTTAGATAGTGACTATATTTGGGCATGGAGTTCGCTGTTTCATCCCATAGACGGCCAAAGTGAGTCAAAAGCCATGATGAAATTGAATGTGTCAGGTAGAAGGACGCTGTAAAGCATAACACGGCTCAGTCCTTTCCTCGGACTTGACCCTGCTAACCACCAGGAGTGTGAGAGAGCATGCAGAAGTGTTATAACACATTCTTTTGGCTGGCAAACTGCTGCAGTATGTACACTACATGGTCATGGTTACAAATACATGTGTAATGCGTGTTTTATTTGCTAATCTGTGGAGTCAATACCAGGTAGTCAAGGTTACAGACATGTGTAATGCGTGTTTTATTTGCTAATCTGTGGAGTCAATACCAGGTAGTCAAGGTTACAGACATGTGTAATGCGTGTTTTATTTGCTAATCTGTGGAGTCAATACCAGGTAGTCAAGGTTACAGACATGTGTAATGCGTGTTTTATTTGCTAATCTGTGGAGTCAATACCAGGTAGTCAAGGTTACAGACATGTGTAATGCGTGTTTTATTTGCTAATCTGTGGAGTCAATACCAGGTAGTCAAGGTTACAGACATGTGTAATGCGTGTTTTATTTGCTAATCTGTGGAGTCAATACCAGGTAGTCAAGGTTACAGACATGTGTAATGCGTGTTTTATTTGCTAATCTGTGGAGTCAATACCAGGTAGTCAAGGTTACAGACTCATGTGTAATGGGTGTTTTATTTGCTAATCTGTGGAGTCAATACCAAGTAGTCATGGTTACAGACGCATGTGTATGGGTGTTTTTTTTTTGCTAATCTAATGAATCCATAATTGGATAGCTGGATCGCTGTTTCTCTGACGGATAGGACTTTGCTATTACGTTTGAAATTCTGGTCGTTAGTGTCTACAAGAATGTTTAATTAGGGATCCTCACCAGTACTATTGACGCATATTTGTCACCGTGTACAGAGACAGAACACTTATGTGCTTTGTCGTCAGTTCGTAAACAGTAACTGGTCTCTCCATTTGTTTTGTATATTTATTTCTTACTTCAGAAAGAGCGACAAAACATAACCAAGACTTACATTTTGCTTTCGTGGACCAAGAGAAAGCTTTTGATAGAGTGCTTAGAACACAATTATATATACCACTACAGACATGGAGTTCCCCAACATCTGATAAGAATATGTCAGAGCAGATACGCCGATAGTCAATACGCAGTAAGAGCGAGCAATGGTACATCCGATAATTTCCAAATTCACTCGAGAGTGAGACAGAGATGTGTAATATCTCCTCAATTGTTCATAACATACATAGATTACATCTGCAAAGTAGCAAGACAACGGACGAAAACAATCGGAAGGATAACTTAAACGAATTGCTATTTGTAAAATCATATATATATATATATATATATATATTGGAATATATATATTGGAACAACAGATTCAAACACGTGACATAATTCACATATCTAGGAAGCAATATAACAACAAACGGCAAGAGCAGCAGATCAATACACAATAGATGTAGTAAAGCATACCAAGCCCTAGGGCAAATGACACTAATCTTCAGAAATACAAATATAGATTTAAATACCAAAATAACACTATTCAAAACGATTATTATGTCAACGCTGTGCTACCAATTCCAAACATGGACAACGACAACACAAGACAAATATAAACTTGTGACAGCTGAATTGAAATGCTTATGCAAAATCTTAAGAATATCGCTAAGAGACAGAGTGAGGAATAAGGATATTAGACAAAGAACCGACACCACCCCAATCTTGGAATATATTAAGAGACAACAGATCAAATGGTTTGCACACATCAGCAACAGACTACCATCAGACAGCATACCACAGCAAGCTATGCTACACAGATACAGTGAAGGCAGACCTAGAGGCCGACCTCGAAAACGATGGACCACCGAAATAAAAGAGGCGACAAATTCCGCAATATGCTCAGCACACACGAGGGCCATCTCCAGAATACTCTTCTACTCCTGACTGAAAGACAACAACGGGTTTCAGCGAATAGATAGATAGACTTCTCACTTGCTTCCTATTTATCACGTTAGTGCAAAGAAAACTACACATGTTTGGTCATATAAAGATACACAACTGTTTAGAAAGACAAATGATGGAGGGCAGAGCACCAATGTGGAGTAGAAAGGGCAGACCAAGAAGACAATGGACTGACAACAGTAAATATAAAATGAATACGTCGTTGGAAAGTGCAATCCGCTTGGCCCAAGACAGAGAGGGTTTCAGGTAGTTCATTGGGAAGACAACATACTAGAGAGAATACGTCACATGACAACATTATATTCTTGATGTTGTATTATAACTAGTTTGTTATATGATCTCTCTCTCGTGTTTACTCTTTTTTACACACGCACGCACGCACGCACACACACACGAGAGAGAGAGAGAGAGAGAGAGAGAGGTGTGCTTGAAATGTAACTCAAATTATATTTGTTTGTGTTGAATATTTTCTGAAAATATTAAACACACCTGTATCATTTTTCAAAGTAGTTGTTGTATATATATATATATATATATATATATATATATATATATATATATATATATATATATATATATATATATATCATCAGGTGCCATGCCGGGTGGCGTAGGCGGTCATGGCTCTCCACAGCTCTCTGTCCACAGTATTATGTATCAAAGTCGTTGTTGTTTCTTTGCCGTGCCAGGTTGTCAAACTGTCTATTATTTTCTCACGTTGTCGCCCTCTGTCTCTGGTGCCTTCAATCTTGCCTTTTGTGATTATGTTCTCTAAACCTGCCTGTCTCAAGAAGTGGCCAAAAAAAGAAGATTGCTTTTTCTTATATTGTTGATTAAGGTCCGTTTCGCATTTAACTCATTTAACACCTCTTCATTAGTTTTTCTGGCAGTCCATGGTATTCTCAGCATTCTTCTGTAGAACCACATCTCTGTTGCCTCCAATCTCCCACTTTCCAGTTTGTTTATTGTCCAAGACTCGCACCCATATGTTAGTATAGGGGTTATATAGCACTGCAGAACTCTCTTTCTCACCTCTAATGACAAGGTCATATTACACAGTATATTTTTCATTTTTCTGAATGTTGTTTTTGCCTGTCCTATTCTGCATCTTATTTCTGTTGAACTTCTTCCCTCTGCTGTTATAATTGTACCTTGATATTTGAATTGGTGGACCTGTTTTAATACTATATCATTCATTATGATCTTGCAAGGTGTGTTATTTTCTTTCTTTGAAATAACCATTACTTCTGTTTTCTTGATATCTAGGAAGAGGCCTTTCTCTTTGCTTTCTGTGACTACTACTTTAATTAAGTTTTGAAGGTCTTCCTCACTTTTTGCAATCAGAACAATGTCATCCGCATATCTCAAATTATTTATGTTGTGTCCTCCCACTGATATTCCTGGGATATCTACTATTGCACGCAATATGTTTTCATATATATATATGTTATATATATATATAACATGTGTATATACACGCTTTGTTCTATACAAGCCCTATATGTTGGACACTGTTGACATTCACAACAACAATATAGATATGACAGTGAGTGTGGCGCAATGCCGTGAGGTTATAGCGTTGGTTTCAAACCAAGTCCAGGGTTCGACTCTTGCTAAGGACGTTTTTCAGTCAGGAGTGTAAATGTTAAAAAAAAAGCTCTCCCTGATTATGACATGCCGACGGCAAGGTCATGAAGAATTTATCGCACAAGCCACTCGCAACCGTCCTGCAACTCCCTAACGGGAACAATGCAATATTGATGTTTGAAAACTCTGATACGAGCAAATTGGGCAACATCTGCGGTTGAAAGAAGCATGTCTCATCATGAGAGATACTTTTCTTGCTTTCACCACAGTGTCTTGTGTGTGTATGTGTGCTGTATATATTTGTTGGCTATATTAATGTAATGATTCTTTCAAGTTACAAAATAAAACGACATATAATCACGCTGACATGTGGGTCACTATTTCAATTTGACATTCATAATTTCGCACTATTTTGAATGGAAAAAGAAATGAAAATTTTTTTTTTGCTGACATTAATAATTTGTTGACGTATCCAATAATTCCATTACTTCAAAATGAATGATCTCATCCGATGTACTTATGCTAATTTATCCAAACAAACTTTATATTTGTTTAACCATAGCAAGTACAGCTTCTTGAGAGATAATTTTTTATGGATCTTCCGCCATTGCACATGTTATATTTCAGTGCTTCCCAAATGTTCCACCAAATCTTTCTTAAATTCTTATTCCCCTTTCCCCATTCCCCCCCCCCCGCACGTAACATATATATTTTTATATTAAAAAATTGAATTATTTCTAAATGAAGCCTAATTAAAACTTGCTGGAATTGCCCCACTGAACAATGAAACTGCCTCCCTGTGGGACGTGGGCCCCACGTTGGGAAACACTTATTTCATCCTCCCTTTCCCCTTCTGTTTTTTTTTCACTTTCTGAATCACTGTTTGTTGATACAGGAGTTGTATTTTTAAAATCTTTCTTCTCTTGCTTAGTTTCAATGTTAGGAAACACCCTCCCACCCCACCTCCCCCAGTGTTTCAATTTTGTACAAACAGATGTGATCCTTCCATGGTTTCAAGATGAGTCAGTACAACAATCAACGACAATTAGATGTATACGGTATTCAGTGCAACGTTGTAAATCTAGCATGTCGTAATACACAAAGAAACATGAACTGGTGAAAACACATTAGATTTTCAACAACTATTGGTATTGACTTTGTAATTACGGGGTCTTAGAATAGAGAGAGAGAGAGAGAGAGAGAGAGAGAGTCATAATACCTATTAATGATGGTATAAATTCTTATGTAAGGATAACAGAAACTACTAGCGTGTCAGCTCGTTCTATTGCCTCCACCTTTGCATTTTTTTTAAGAATGAAAATAGAAGTGAAATTCGTAGTGTAGTCTTCGCCTGTGTGGTGACGGAGCCATAAAGGAGAGAAAAGAATAGTTTTACTGTGACCTGCCGTGGATGTCATAAGAGGCGACAAAAGAACTTTTGTGATAGAGTTGACTGTCGCATTCAGTGTAGGGTCAAATACGCCATTCTGGAGTGGAATGAGCCAGGATGATAGGCATAGATATCGCAGCTAATATCTTGTAAACCATGTCACAACGAATTCCGTTCTCCGGGTTACTTCCTGCTAATATGCAGTTCTTCTTCTGCGTTGGTTCTCAAACTCCTGCAGATTAGCAGGAGAACGTAGTAGTCCGGAGAACGAAATGCGCTGTGTCATGGTTTACAGCATTGTTGCGATATCTGCGCCTTTCGGCCTGACACATCCGACCAGCATGGCTTCGGGTCACTGACCCTTTATGGGATGGGACAGCCAACTCCATCCCATAACATCCTTAGTCGCCTTTTACAACATGCGTGGAAGGTAAACAGTGTTGCAATTCTTTGCTCCCCTTTCGGGCCCCGGCAACACACGGGCGATATGCAGTTCTAATATTGAGAACGGACGTAGAAGAAGAAGAAGATTACACATGGCATTTATTACTTTTCTCCGCTCCCCTTCTCGATCCATGTATCCATGTGGCGTTTCATTTCATTACAAAACCACAATAATCATCAGTTAATCTCAACATTACAATCAGCCATTCGTCTATAAACTTTGTAATGCTATGTAGCCACTATTTTGTGAACTTGACATTCGATTTTGCCAGTTAACTTGAACAGTAATACTCTGTGTGTGTGCGCGCAGCGGGAACGCAAATGAATCCATTATGCAAAGATTTTCAGTTTTAGAAATGAACAGCAGGCAGTAGTTAGTAGTGATTATTTATCAAGAAAATAGAAACTACGATCATTAGCACACCAGTCTTGAAACTCACAATAAGTATTCTAATTATAATAAATAGAGCCAAAGTGGAAACAGTGAAACAGGTTTCTGATGTCTCAGACTTGTAATACTAGATCATAAAAGATATGGTCATTTTTCTGACCAATATATGTGGAGTATAGTGTTAAGTGAATATTCTTTGTTTTATCGCCATTGCATATATAGAAATGGTTGTGGTCAGAATAATGCCTGTACTTTCCCAGAAAATATGCTCCCATTCCATTATGCGTGGTTGATCTAAGAAAACATTGTATCCAATTCATTCCATTAGGCGTGGTTGATCTAAGAAAACATTGTATCCAATTCATTCCATTAGGTGTGGTTGATCTAAGAAAACATTGTATCCAATTCATTCCATTAGCTGCGGTTGATCTAAGAAAACATTGTATCCAATTCATTCCATTAGCTGTGGTTGATCGAAGAAGAAAAATGTTTTATCCATTTCATTAGGTGTGGTTGATCTTGCCGGACTGCTTTCCCTTACCCCAAGTCCTTCTTCATTCCTATTTACACTGCATAATGTTTTTTTTCCCTCCAAAGTCCAGATCGGATTTCTCAGCCTTCTGATGACTCACAAATACCAAACCGAATTGACTTTTCAATACCATGCTTATCTTTGCTTTCGATGGAGGAATATCATCATTTCGATTCAGAAACCGACGAAACACACATCTAAAAGATAGTAAATTCATAGAAATATGTGAACAAATATAGTAATTGTAGAAGAAATACATGTCTACATATTTCACCATTAAAAGGTTTTACAATTCGGAGTTTGTAGTTCACATTCGCCGATTATTCTGATATATTTGTTTTGCATACGAAACGTTAGGATACAGCTTTACCATCACTCATCGATTCTGATTCGCTTAGTCAAACTATAACAAAATTGACAGCACAATAAATATTGAAAGAAACTTCTTATTTTTCTGTACAGTAAGACAAGACGTGCAGCTCTATTTTTATTAATTGAACTGTTTTTGAAACCTGACCCAAGTTGCCGCTGAATGTGTGAAGTATTTTTTTCACTGTGATAAAATGAAAATAATATATAAACAGTTCAACAACAGCAAACGTTTGCTTACGGGCGCGGTGAAACCTGGAAATTTTATTTGTAAACCCAATGTAGCACTTAACAGATAAAGGTCTGCTAGCTCTAAATGTGTTATTGTTTGTCTTGCAAAATATATTTGAGTACTTTTATTTAGCAAGTCTGACAGCCTGGTGGCGAGTTTTCGTGAACGATACTGTTGTTTGTATAATTTCTATCCTCCACCATGGCATAAGAAACTGCCACAACCCCCCGCCCCCATTTTTTCGTCAGTACAGTGTTGAATACTAAATACAGATTCATTGCTGATCTTCATGAAAACGATTACCGTTGTAAGTAATGGATGAACATTGTTATTTCAATGACAATATAGTCATCGAGATCTAGTGGCCATTTGTAAAAAAATAAACATCACCTAAAATTTCACGTAAACGAAGAAATTACCTTTTTTAATATTTAAGTACACCCCCCCCCACCCACCTCCTTTTCCAAAGACCTATATATGTACCACATTTGGTCTATAAAATATATGCAGAAGGGTGCATTGGCAGGAAATAGTTTAAGAAACACTGGCTTTATGGTCTTGGTTTTTGATGAGTGCGTCCGACACGCGGAAGAGAGAGTTGAAAGAGAAGAAAGAGAAATATTGCAATCTTTTCATGAAAATATACACATTATAAATCGTAAGATATTGTTTGGTGTGTGTATATATATGTGTATATAATATGATAGAATACACATATCTCTTTTATGAATCTCAAAATCTGATAATAACCAATATCCCGAAGCATCTTCACTTGGTGCAACCTGAAAACGAAGTTGAGGTTTGTGCGTTTGATTATAACATTTTGCTATGAACTGCTATATCATTTAATAAATATTATTTGTCTTGTGGTAGAGTGGATATTAAGACCGCCTTACAAACCATTCAGTTGAATTTACTGTTATTTCGAAAGCCGATTGCTCATATGTGTACATACAGTCCTATTGGATGTATCAGTAGAGCCTAGAAATTCATCAACAGTTGAGTAGCAATGTCCTATATAGGATATGCTTCCATTATTATTATTATTAATATCCAGTTATATCTGTCTTGTCTTTTATGCAGGATACAAGTCTCCAGAGTATGAAGCTATGGGCTTTGATCATCTGAAAGAAAAACTAATGCAGCTAGGTTATCCGGATGAGATCAGTCAGTTCCAATACGATTCATCTTTTCCAATAAGGTATGTAAGCTTGTTATAGTTGTTACTGTATAAGTATAAAAAAGATTGGTAGCATATCCTATCCAGGACGTAGCTATCAACCCAGCATTTGTTGGCTGTGGTGATTTTCTAGGCAATATAAATACGTTCAGTAGGTTGCCATTGCTTTATGAACGGTCCGGATGCACAATTGCATGATCGAACTCAGTACCTTTACCGTCACAGACGCGCTCTGTACCACTTAGCCACAGAACCGGACCAGTATCAGTATACATGTAAACAAATGACGCTCGTACCCAGGCGTCACCAATCAGCGGTATAGAAAACCTATTCGGTAAATTAATTTGGACCTCTTTCATTACGTGTTTTGATTATTGTTTCGATTTTAAATGGTTACTATTTATATACTTGGAATCGCATGCTAAAAAGAGCCAATGCGATTCCAAGTTCGTGTATATAAATAGTAATCAGCTGAAAGTCAAACAATAATCAAAACACGTAAAGAATTGGGGTCCTAATTAATTCTCTTGGAAGGTACCTGGTTCAAATCTTGTTTGCTGCTTTATGATTTATCTCTGACAAAGAGACGTGGGATACATGAGGTCCAGGATCACAGGTTTTCAGTGTCCAATAGCTAGGTCAATTCAGGACCTAGGACTAATGTTTTTTAAATACATTACCACAGAGACTTATGACAGCCGTTTTTGTCAGGTGTGGTCATTCGTGGATGATGATATATTGTAGTCGTTGTTCGTCCATCACTAGTGATGATGACCATTTGTTACATCCACTTTTGAAAATTGAATTTTAGTTATGTCCTTGATTATGAGTTCATAGATGGCTAATGAGCCCTATTCGAGCTGTAAATGTAGACGAATCCTTGTCTATCCGTGACTCTCTAGCTAATCTCCGCTGTTGAGCTGCTGCATTTCTCCTCTTTTCATAAAATGATGTGCTCTTTTTGATTGTAGAGAGCCATGTAGATCTATTTTGTGCAAGTTCTTCCTATGTATCTTGGTCTATTTCAAAGACATTCAGTGAGGTCTTTAACAAGCCCTTGTAGCGCTTCTTTTGGCCACCTTGAGATCGTGCACCCTTCTCCAGCTCTGCATAGAGAAGTATCTTTGGCAGACGACGGTCTGGCATACGCACCAAATGACCTGCACAATGAATATGTGTCTGCATCGGGATAGTGTCAATACTGGGGATAGCAGTTCTATCAAGGACAGTAGTATCTGGAATCTTGTCTTGCCATCTGATGTTCATAACTTTTCTGAGACAAGTTGTGTGAAAAATATTGTAGTATGCACGATGTCACAGCGGTTTTTAATTGATCATTGGCAAAAGCCACGTTATATTTATTTCAGCACTAATAAGTGGATGATCATAACAATTTGTATGTAGCGAGCATACGTTGAATGGACATTGTTTTCCCAAACATACACAGTTGATTGTAAAAAAAATTATTCTGGTTGTGATTTCTCACTTGACACAACCACTCCTCCAGTCGATTCAGAGGTAAAGGAGTACCTGAAACATGAGCTATGGGAGATAAAGACAGCAAGGTAGGAAATTTCCCACCCCACCTAATATGTGCTGCGGCTTAGTACATGAAGAGTTATCTTCATCCCCGATGGCAGGTTGCTGCCATAGGACATACTTTACATTTAAAGTAGATTGTGGAGACTTAATTTGTTGTCCTGGACATGTGGGAGTTTGTGCCAATTTAAAAAAATGTGGAAATATTGACTTTGAAGGCACTGATACTAGGGAAATTAATTATGGACAAGAAAATGTATATTAAAATAACTAGATTGAATATTGAATACTGGAAGAAAACATAATATTGCTACCAAATTAATTAGTTTTTATTCTGGCGCGAGCAGAAATTGATATTTGTGGAGAAAAAGGGGGGGGGGGAGGGAGGGGGAAGTATAGTAGAGTTTATAACCAGACTCCTACGTGAATCATCAGCATTCATACTCTGTGTCATGTTCTTGTAGAGACTTAAGAACTATGGGTTTGCTTTGAATGGTCTACCGTTGATTTAAAAAAATTCGAACTCTAATATATCTAGCGCTTAACTTGTCATTGTGTTAGTGACGGCCAATGTACCGGTATCAGTTCCCGTCGCAGACAGTTCTGCATCCGGACCGTTCAGAAAGCAATGACAAACTACTGAACGCATTTATATTGTCTAGAAAATCACTACAGCGAAAATATGTTGGGTTAATGGGTACTTCCTGAAAAGGATAGGCTACCAGTCTTGCCATTAGCAAAGTGTGTCTTGACTTGAGGCACTTAAGTCAGCGCAGATTGATAGACAACATAAGATCCACACGGAAGTTGTGCGCATATTTCTTGGCAGGTCCAAGATTCAACCATCTGGACTATATGTTTCGTAATAGTGTAGCTAGCTATGGAGAGGAGAGAGTAGATATGCCATGCACATGTTTACCTGCGCATTAACGATGACAGATGTCATTAGCTATTACAAAATTATTGGAAAGATCAAAGACAGCAGACTAATATGAGGAAAGTCATGGCTTGGCCGGACACACAAAAATTATACAGCGTGTGTGTGTACCTGTACCAAATGACTTAATTCACTAGGAACAGTGGGAAAATGGATCTTCCTTTTATATGGTCATTACAATTATTGAGAACAGTAACAGTGAATAATTTTGTTGTTTTGGATTCAGAGATGTCGTTTCTGATCTGGAAAAAATGCACACGAAGAGTAGATATTTTGTCATCTGCACAGCAAATGGACTTTTACGACTGTGTGTAGAGGAAACTGCATGCAAGGATAATTGAAGTTTTCAATGCCATTATAACTTGATGATGATGATTGTTTGTGTGTGGGGAAAACGTGCAATACCGAAGTTATTCTGCGATCTATTATTATATATCCAGACCTGGTCATGTATATTTAGCAGTATGTTATTCGTCGTTGTATGTTCTCCACAATGCGTGTTGCAGAGACGCTCCTGTGGGCTAGATCTTAACATTCCACAATATATGACATATTGGTTAATTGGAAAGCAACCTTTTACAATGACTCATTTAAATTTTCAGTGATATTCATTGGCCACTATGTGTATAATTTGTATCAAGGTCCAATGAAAACCACGACAAAATTCAAATGAGTCGTTGTAAAAGACTGGTTTCAAATTGTCTAATATGTCATATATTGTGGAATGTCACGGCCAGATTATCGTTCTATGAGCAGCGAAGTTAGGATATTCTTCTGTTATGTGTTTTAGTGTTCGTGTTATTAATCTGCAGATACGTGCAGCAGGATCGCTGAAGTCGATTCCACGTACGTCCTTTAAGACAGATAGATGGCTAGATAGATGTATTGGTGGCTAGGTAGATGAATAGAATAAATGAATTATCTTGCCAACTATTATTAGAAGGAAATAGAATTGAAATTGAAAGCAGCACCACAAGGAATATATTTGCGAAGGTTCTGAATCATTTGAATATAGGCTAAAGCATTTGTCCGACTTAGACCGTATTTATTTATTACGTGGGGATTCACGTGTCTGACTAGACCTAACCATGTGTCTGGCTACATCGTATCCTGCGCCTGACTCTAGACCAAATCATTTGTCCGACTCTAGACATAATCATTTCTTTGATTACATTGTCCTACAACATTTTACTTTCTTATATAAGAATACGTGTTCTTAGGTCAGTTGCCAGCGCTGATTTCATATTTGAAATCCGTTTATCTCTATCACATTACGATATTTGTGCATTTATAATTTTTTTGGGGAAAACCATTATATGCTCTGTTTCATTTATACTATATAACTTATACAAATTAATATAATGCACAATAATTCTACTTTTTATACTGATAAAACATGTCTGCCATATGTTGCGCAATTAAAGTTACTGTATTTTGAAATAATTGTGAGCGAAATATGGCTTCTAGAAGATGTATAAATTCTGCGTATTTGTTCAGTTACGTGTGATGATATTTTATCGATCGTGTTCACAAGAAAAACTTTACAGCATTACTAAAGAAATAAAGAAAGCATATGAATTTTATTCCGATTCGAAAGTTGATGATGCAAATAAATCTTGGAGGACAACTAAAATTAATATTTCAATTTGTTCAAATATATTGGCAGGTTGGTTACGAAAATCGTCTAACTTTCAGTAGATGCCATTTGGAGTTCCAGTAATATGACGTGAACCGAAAAATCATGCTACTGATTGTTACTTCTTCTTGACAAATATCCATTGTTTCACTTTTAAATAAGGAAGTCTGTGGTTTACCCAAATATTGAATCTGTTTCGAAACCAGTGCCTCATGATCCTATCACGTGTCCGATATCCATCGCACCAGAACAATATCAGTCGGATGTGAGTGAACCATCAGAAAGTCATAGTTCATCTGCATTAGAAACTAATTCTTACTCAGATTATATATCAGTGAATGATGGTATTCACTTAATTAACCATTCAGAACTTTCACATCTAATACGTGATCTCGCTTTTACAAAAAGACAAGCGGAATTGATTGGTTCGCGACTCACAGAGAATCTTTTAGCACCCAATACTCCGATATCTGAATTTCGCCAGACACAGAGAACTTGTTCAATACTTTGATTATGGTATTTGCTATTGTAAAGATGCAAACGGTCTAATGGTGCACCTCAGTCATGAGTACATAGTCAATGAATGACGACTTTTGATCGACTTCCAAAACTAGCCTAAAAGCTGTGTTATTCCATAACGGAAATTTATTTTCATCAATTCCAGTCGCCTACTCTGTTCGTATGAAAGAAGCTTATGACAATATGGCTATACTTTTGGTAAAAATAAAATGACTACCATTGTCGGATTTGTGGAGACATTGATAACAAAGACAACATAATTTTACCACTGTTACATATAAAGTTGGGGCTCATGAATGATTTTGTAAAAGCGTTAGATAAAATGAGCAAAGCTTTCATTTATAATTCGAGAAAAGTTTCCTCAAGTTAACGATGCAAAGATAAAGGAATGTATTTTTGTAGGACCTCAGATTAGGAAAATTATTGCAAACAATTCGAGAACTTGTTACATGGCTGTGAACTTCGCGCATGGATAGCGTTAAAATCTATTGTCGCTAACTTTCTGAGAAATCATAAATCTGTGGACTGTGTGCACATTGTCAAGTAGTGTATAGATGCATACATAATTATGGGTTGTCACATGTCCTCAAAATCCATATGCTCAATTCGCATCTTGACTTTTCCCTCACAACCTTGTCGAAGTCAGCAATGAACATGGAGAACGATTCCATCAAGATATCGCCCTGATGGAGTCACGTTATCAACGATGGTAGAGTGTGACCATGTTTGCCGATTACTGCTGGATGTTTCATCGCGATGTACCACGTGTCATTCACCGACGGAAGAAATTCAAAGAAATTCAAGCCTACATAACTGTTCTTCTTCTGTTACGAATGATGTCATAATATAGGTATTGTTAAAAAAACTTCAATTTTGTATTTCTAGAGATACCGTCCTGATAGAGAAAAACGGCTTGCAGATTTAAAAACAGAGGATCGAAAGTGAAAAGAAAAACATACACATGTTAGAGAAAGTAAAAAAAAAAATCAGCACATTTTGTTGGTCAATCATGTTTTTGATTCTAGACCGAATCATTTATCTGATTATCGAATCATATTTTTGATTCTAGACCGAATCATTCTATTGCTTCTTTATTGTTTTCAGAGGTTTGTGGTTCGACAACCAGTTTGGTACTTTGTTAAAGGTGGATGGTTTTGGTAACATCATGGTCTGTGTTAGAGGCTTTCACTTTATGCGGGGGTAAGTAATATCGTTGTTATGTTTCATTGTATCTTATCGCTATTTCACTATCATAAATGTTCATGTTATATATAAGTTATGACAGTGAAGGTTGTCACCAGCCCATGCATGACAATATATCAGCTGTACAGGGTTATTCACACGACATCCAACACTTAACATATAACATACATCAACTCGAGTTACAATACCTACAACATTTTCTTCATGTAAGATGGTTACAAAGCAATATTGATACATGTTTGGGAAAGCAATATGTAATATGAAGTTGAAAAAACGTACATTGCATATTCGGCAACATTGAGTTTCATAAACATGAAGGGGAACATTTACCATCATATAAAGATGTGGGGCAACATTTAGTACCATATAATTATCTGAGGGAACATTGAGCATCATATAATGATTTGGGGGCAACATTGAGCTTTATATAATGATATACGGCAATATTGAGTATCATATAAAGATGTGGGGCAACATTGAGCATCATATAATGATGTGGGGCAATATTGAGCATCATATAATGATGTGGGGCAACATTGAGCATTATATAATGATGTGGGGCAACATTGAGTATCATATAAAGATGTGGGGCAACATTGAGTATCATATAAAGATGTGGAGGAACTTTGGACATCATATAAAGACGTGAGGGGTCATTTCACATAATGTAAAGATGTGGACGAACATTTGTTGCTCAGTGGTTAGTGTTCTACCTTCCCAGTCCGATGATCGAGGTTTTAAATGGAAATAGTTTTACAATCAATAAGGACTCCACTGTGAAGCTAACCAAACAAAATGGGTATCAGATCTCATGAGAAAGTAAAGGCGTAGGATTTACCGAAGTATTTTTATCAAAATAATACCGTAGGAATTTCTCAATGAAAAATTTTGTTTAACTTCGTATACCCCAATATAAACCCTTAAACCCCCATTCCCAATTAAAAAAAGGAACGGAGAAGTGACTATGAAGATATTTGTGGACTCTCTTGATATGACAGTTCTAATGTCTATGTTGAAACAATCGCAATGAATAAACAGTTTCACACATTTCATACCAGTTTTTTATCATTTCCTAGTTTTATTTCTTTCATACCAGTTTTGTAACATTTCCTAGTTTTACATCTTTAATACCAGTTTTGTAACATTTCCTAGTTTTACATCTTTAATACCAGTTTTGTAACATCTCCTTTTACCTTTAGCTACTGATATCCTACATTGCAAGGATATACTACGGAAGGTGCCACGTCACAACAATGGTTGGTTATAGACATAGTGTTAGGAGCTACCTTACAGTAAATACTCATTTTATAGGTATAGTTTAGAAAATTTTTGCAAGGACGATATGACCAGTTAAGACAAGCTTTCACATATATAGTTTAGAAACTCATTGTCATATACTTCTTTAGAGTGGTTGCTTGCACAGCCCGACTAGCATCACTTATCATGGCTGATGTGCATTTTATGCACTTTGTGCATTTTATTGACAGGCGATACAAAGTATGAGAAAAACGACAAATGATTAGTCACATCTCTAAGTTAAGTGATAATATATACTGCGCAAAACTGAAATCCAACAGATAAAGCTTGAAACAGGGTAATGAGATTTTGCTAATAACTAGAAACACACATAATTATACAAACAAATCGAAGTTTCGACCAAAAGGTCTTTATTACGGCTACATGCATGTATATATAAATTAAACGACGCCAGTGACGACACAACTGACGTTCACATGTCTAGCAAGATGTGGAGGTGGCCCGAAGTATATAAATTAGGTCAGAGGAAATATACACACAGGAAATATACAAAAATCGAAATGTACATTTCCTGTTTGTATATGTGATTATGTGTGTTTCTAGTTATTAGCAGAAGATTTATTACCTTGTTTCAAGTTAAGTGACTCTGGTTGGAATCAACGCAGAAGACTATTCAAGGCTACCACCCTCATATAGCAGAGCCACTGAAATGTGTGGTCGTTAACATCTCACACGCCTACGGCATTAATAAATAAGTTACCTTTACACCGTTTTTCTAGTTTATAGCACCGAAACAACAGTTACACATTTAGGTCCAGTACATACGTTTGTATGTACATAACATTCTGAATGTTAAGTGGAGTGACTTTAAATCTAACACTACTACTATAAGAGAGGAAAGCAAACAAACCTATATATCTTCCTTCATTAGACAAAGTCGTTGGACTTACATCGGCCATGTTCTCAGAATGAACAGCCTAAGAATTCCCCAGCAGTCACTATATTGGGTGCCACCCGATGTAAGAAGAAGAGGGAGACCTAGAGAAACTCTACGAAGAACCATTAATAGAGAAGGCATGTCAATGAACCTAAACAACACGCAACAATTGAAAGACCTGGCAACACAAAGACAGAAATGGAAAGCTATGGTTTCTGCCCTATGCGCCATCTATGGCCCTGGAGGAACATAGCATAACATAACATACGTTTGTAACAAGCGTTATCAATGGGACATGGCTAAAAGGGTATCAACGTCTTTGTTAACTCTCGTACATCAATTTGAGAGTGATCACAGACACCATTCATCAGGCACAGACTTTTATATAGAACTTATCCTATAGTGGTGTCACCAAATATTTTCAGTCTTGTATTTCATTGAATATATGCGCATACAAAAGTAGGGATTAGTTCTACACACACACTTATCAACCCTGCTCAGGGTAGGAGATTTCTTCTCAAAGAATTGTATAACGTTGATAGTTGCAGTCTTAGGGTTAGGGTTAGGGTTAGGGTTATATGCATATTTATACATATTTATTCTGGGCATAGGAATGCAGTCGCACATGGGAAACAAGAGCTTCAACGTTCGTAAGTTCCAGTGAACTTGCGACAGTGAAGCTGGGACAGTCCTGTAGTATGCGCTCTGGTGTTTGTTTATTTCGACCCCCAGGAATTACGAGTTATAAAGCTCTTGTTTTCTATTTGCAAAGCGGGTTTCCTCTAGAAATTTCTTGCATACCCAGATTACTCCAACTCTCAGTGAACATCTGTGGCTATGTCGATACGACGCAAGACAGTGGCAAACAGTTGCCGCTATAAGAGAAATCCGGTGGAGTTGAGAACGAACTCAATCAATTGACATGAAATGCCTTGAAAAGGTTCTACTAATCAGAGTGGTGTATGTGTGTATAGACACGTTCCACCATTTATATGCAGACATTCATTCACATGAAATAACCATTTGGTGTTATCATTGTTGATCACATTTAACCACAAAGTGTATATGGCTTTTTTACTTCAGTGCGGCCAATTACTCTGGTGTCTGTGTTGTTGCTCAGCAGATGTCGACTGCAGTCTCTTACGCCGATTCAGTGAAAGTACGACTTTAGGCGGCCCTGTACCGTTCTTTCTGAGTCAAAATATTTTTACATAGATAGGGAAATCTACGTTCCTTTTTTTAAAACAAAATTTATAAAATAATTTTTTAGAACACCATGGACGGCTGAAAAGTGTAATGAGAACATCTTTGAAGAAGTTAATTCAGAAATAGAGCTGCTCACCCGTATCAGAAAGAGGCTGCACATGTTTGACACATCATGAGAAGGGGACAGATGGAACATAGAGTGACAACAGTCAAGTTGAAGAGTAAGAGGGGTAGTTGAAGACCAAGGGAGAATATGCTTGACAACCTTCCATTGTGGGACTGGAGAACATTGGCATCGGAAATGATTGGCAGTACACGAAACAGGAGGCATTAGAAAGGTATGATTACCAACGACACATGGTCCGTAAGAAAAAGAAGAAGAACATCATGATTTCATTAATTGCGGCTCATATTGTTTACCATTTGTTAATCATATGTTGAACACTTGCCAAGCATGTTAAATCTGCGCTGTATCAGCATCAAAGTCGCTGGCCCACGTAAGTGCATACCCAGTGGATATCATGTCGTGCTATAATTTTCTGCATTTCTCAAAGTGTTTCAAATTAATCTCAATTTTCTATACTCGGGTTTTAAGCGATTAAGATTATTTCCCTCTTTTAATCCAATTATCCTTTTATAATCTAAATATCTTGTTATTTAATATGAACAATCATATTCAATAAATTGTTCACAAACGTATTTTAATGTTAAATGTTCACAAATGTTTACTACATTTGTCATTAGCCATGCCTTTTAGCCATACAAAACAAGTCTACTTGTGTTTTCAAACGCCATTCTGGTACGTAGTTCTATGGTTTAGGCTAACACTAATCATAAATCATGGAAAGATGAGTGATTTTGACGTCTGGTATATATACATTGTTACCATATAGGTCGTTGTCAGGTTTCCTACCGACTGGCGTAGACGATCATGAATCTACACAATTTTATTTCTATTATTTTGTATCAGAGTCGTTGTAGACTTTCTTCAGTGCCACAATGTTAAACACATTTGTTTTCTCACGCAGTCGTCCCCGATCTCTATTGCCTTAAATCTTGTCTGTTGTAACTATTCTCCAAACCTACCACTCTTATAAAGTGCCATAAAATTTAAAAAATATATCTTTCTGATATGCATAAATAACCGTCGTCTTGGATTTTATTCTTTCAGCTCCTCATCGTCAATCTAGTTGTCCTTGATGCTATCAGTATTCTTCTGTAGAACCACATCGTTGTTGTTTCTAGTTTTCCATTATCCTATTTATTTATTGTCCAAGACTCACATCCGTATGTATCAGTGTTATGTAGCTCTGAAGAACACACTTGCTCTATCAGGGTCTATTACACAGTATATTATACAGTATATTATTCATTTTTTTAGGAAAACCGGCTTCGCATGTCTTATATCTATCTATGTGCTCAATTTCGCGCATGCGGTTGCGTCTGTGGGTCTCACCAATGGCTCACTAGACAAACCAACCATGCAACAGAAAACCTTAGTAGAGGACATGCCTTTATATTGAGGTTATCGTCTTATAGAAGCTTCATGGCACGTCATCTATACAATCCCGTAGTGAGAACAGTTCGTAGTCAGAACTTCGATAACAGTTACCATGTTGTTCCGACAGGCCGACGTTGTGCTTGAACTAGTTACGGGCATGACGTGGGTGGGCAGAACAACAAAGAAACCTTCGCAAGGGCCAGAGTTGTGCCCCGATGTCGACGTCTGTTTCGGCAGCATTAGACTCAAAACACCATCGAGTCGAATGGCTGCTGGAACAAAGGGCGGAGCACTTATGGAAAATGCCCCACGTGCTGTGAGGCCAGTTTCTAATCAAGAAGAATCAAGAATTTGCTCAATTTCATCGGCGAACCAATCACAATATAATGTGACGGCGATTATTAACTTTATTTTTTTAAGTAAGTCCGGTGCCAATTTTTAATATAGATGATTATAGAGTTCACTTTACCCAGAATTGAACATCTTACAACTCGTTCGCAAACGAAACTTACTATCGCGAAGATAATGACTCCTTTTTCAGAATAGTATATCAATAGCCTCTTGGAAAGTTCGTTACCGCTGCAGTGGACATGACGATGTGGAGACCTGAAATAGCGGCTACTATGTTCTAAGTGTTCTAAGTTCTCTCTATTCATGTCGTTTACTAGTTTTGATCAGTGGTTCTCAACATAGGACCGTGTGATCACCCTTTAAAACCACAGTTCACATAAAGAAACATTTGGAAATTGGGGGAGGGGGTTCACTGCCTTCTAAAGCAATGCTTCGCAACTGCCGCGCCGCTGCTACATGTCTACGGGCTGTGAGAGCTTCTCTTTTAATTGTAAAATTATTTATAAATATATACAATTTGTTTTGACAAGACACTGTCTTATACACACACAAATATTTTAGTGGGCTTCGGTCTCACGCAAATTGAATATTTGTGGGCGCCCATGCCCTTTACTATACTGTGCAGTAGGATATCCTTGAAGAAAGTCGGCACGCCTTTTCTTATAAGTACTGTGGAGTAGGAATATGGACAAAATTTGTTCTGAAAGTAAGACATGGAATAAAAAGTTATAGAACTCTTTTCATCCGTTCTTTCTGAAACTCCCACTGGATCTCATTTATAGCATGACGTTAGCCTACTAAATTTCCAACAGAATATGGTCCAAAAGCATACATGCGTTTTCTGTTGCCATTGTATTTGCGACAATGGCCCGGCACATCCGACTTTATGCGCCACACTATTTTAAACGGCAGTTTTCACTATATACAGTTTCAGATAAGATGAGTCATTGGTTCAATATGTACAGTATATAGAAGATGGTGTTATATGGGTGTGTTACTGTAAAATAATGGCAGATAACTTCATATTTCTGTGCCATGCTTGTTGATGTAGGCGATCAGGGTTTCCACAATACTCTGTCTATGGTGCTGTGAATAATTTTCGTTTCTTTCTCCCTACAAATGACAAGAAAACCAAACTGTCAAACAGTTTCTCTCTCCATTCTCTATTTGAACTTCCTCCATTTCGGATTGACAACCAAAGGGAGTACTTTTTTCTCCAGGTTTTCTGTGCTAGAAAAAAAAGTAGAGAATCCTATCTATAGACACGTTGCACATGCCCCGACACTGATGATTGACTTCTCGCCCCGTCTAGGCATTGACGCAAATAAAACAGCGACATAACGCATTTCCGTTCTTTGGACCACATCCTTGGAAATCTAGTAGAACAATCAACCTATAAGAGAGATCCAGTAGGAGTTTGAGAATGAAAGCAAACATAAAAATAATAATAAACAATGACTGCATTCCTTATGTTTGTTAAAATATATATTTAGTGTTTTGTTTAAAGTCATGTGTAAGTTTTCCTATCAGAAATCAAGTGCTCGTCTTGTCCTCATTTCTCGTAAAATATTATTCCAAATGATCACAAGTGACTTTTATTTTAACCCGCTGAAACATACTCAAAATCCGATGTGGGCCTACCGTCCTGGAAGATTTAAATGTCTATTTGAATCTTTGTTAATTTCTCTAGTTCGTGTCCCGTCTGTAATGGTCCTGCTGCGCACTGCCAAATCTCTTGGGGTCACTGTATTACTTGAGCTCTGTTGCGACTGCACCAGGAAGACCTCAGATATTACAGTTAGAGCTGTGCTTGAATTTAAAAAAAAAGATTCGTTAATCGCTTCCAAAATAAGGTAACTGTCTACGCGTCTCGAAAAATAGTTGTCTGTATTGTGCATATCTGAACGCTCGTTGAGATTATAAACAAGTGCGTACTCTCTGTACGTACGCGTTGAAAGCTTGCTTGTTTATTGACATTATGGCATAGTGACCTTGGTGCTCTCTGCGTGGGATGTGATGGAAACGTCTATGCATTTGGTTCCTTTCACTAGAACGTTATATCAGAGCGTTAAGCCGTAACTGAAACTTTTTGTAGGTTACAGTTTCAGTGTTGCCATTTTGGTGCTTTTCGCAGCATATTTGGTGGTTTTCAAGTCATCGTGTGCCAACTTTTGGAAGTAGAACGGGCCCACTAGTTTATTGCTTTTCTAAAACATATGATATTTTTTAGTGTTTTTCGTAATTTTGTGTTCTTTTTAGCGCTTATAGCTCGACAAATACATTTAAAATGTATCTTGACGAGCATTAAAATGTCAAGCTGTGAATAGTATAGAAAAAAAATGTTGCTATAGTGCTTCAAAATTTTCCAGGCAATATTTAACTAGCCTTTCAAGCCATTCAACTATTTCCATAATGTTGTTCTTATAATAATTCTGACGATAGTGTGTACTTTTTACTACCTACTTCGTTTAGAGCATGGTCATTCGTTCCAGCATCTTTATTCTGAATGCACTACCATTTAATTGGCCGTTGTCGCTGTTCCATCGTAAGCAATTACTTTCTTCAAGATTTTAGTGCACAGTGGCTCAATAATTTGATATTTAAAAATATTTAATAAAAGTATAATTAAACGACACTAGATGCTATTATATACACTGTAAGTGTTTAATAGTGGAGATATTGAAAGATACTAATACAACAAGAATAAGAACTCTGAGCAGACATTCTGTAAACAAATACAAATCATACTTTCACACTCAGAAATGATGTAAAACAACAGAGTTAGGCATATGTCTGTAACTTGACACTGCTTCCTATGCTCTGTTGATCATTTAAGTGAACTCTGTAAGGTGTACGTTGGTGACAGTAAAGAATGCAAGAACCTAAAGCTTAGAAGATCCAAGTGCAGTGCAACAATTTCGGAAATCCTTACCCCCCATATTTAACACAAAAAGAAAAATACTCATTGGTATCTGATGTTGAATCTGATGGAACCACAAATTCAGCATATTAATTGAGGACAGCATTGACATTTCTCCACGAAACTGCCTTGTAGTATGAGATTATTTCGAGAAAACAATTTGGTGCTACTTTTTTTAGACTAACGCGAGGTAATATGCACTGATGTGAAAGAATGGTTTTAAAATAATGAACGTTTGCTTTAAAGACTAGTTGGACTATGCAGTGATAATTCACGTAAATTTAAGTAGGAAGCTAGAGGACAATTTTTAAAAATTCTTGAGACTAACGGGGATTGAATCCCCGTTAGTCTCAAGTGATAATTCACGTGTCTTAACACTTGTAAAAAAAAAACGAAGTGTGTAGCAGTAGGCTTGTCTGACTGCGATTTGACAGATTGGAATACATCTTTAGTTAACTAATCAAGAGGAGTTGTAATGTGAAATCTTGTTACCTTTTTTTCTCAATACCGTTAGCACTTTTCAAAAGTGTTTGTTCATAAATTGTTGTGCAGTTTTAGCACGAGGCTTATGCCTGTTGATGAAAATGAGTTGGCAACACTAAATACAATTGGAAATATCTACAGATAATGAGGAAGTGTTGTTTGACTGATGTCGCATATCTATAATAACATTAATTTTAATATTAACTTATGTTAATATATTATATGATCTCTTGTAATATTTTCATTAAAACAGGGTTGTTGCTTTTTCTAAATACCTTATTCCTTTTTACATAAATACTTTTCTAGTACCTCTGTGGTGGTAACATTGTTTTTATTGTTGTTATTGCTTTTTTTCACTGTTTGTTGTGTACATTCTTGATAAAGACCTAACGGTTCGAAAGTTAAAATGTCTTGCAATGTTATTTGTATTTTTCGTGTTTACACTCCATAATAGCTCCATAGTGATAATATGTCAGTTGTCATCATGTGAAACTTCAAAAATATGTGTTCTACGTAAGTACTATTGCTTTATCTAGTGATTTGTTTAAAAAGAAAATAATGATTTCTATTGGATTTTTTAGGCAGGAAACAAGTGCTATTTTTACAAAACGATTTGGCAGCACTGTACGTGTTGTGGGCGTCAATGAAATTAAAATTACACATACTATTTATTTTGAGCAGCCGAAATTGATTTTACTTTAAATGTTGGCAACCTTGTTTAGTTTAACGCCGCGATCGGGATACCATCGACAATAGACACGCTGTTGATTAATTGGCAATCATCCTTCTAATATGACTCATTTGACGTTTCTTGTGATTACCCTCGGCTGTATACACAACATATAAATAGAGACCAATAAAATTCACGATAAAAATTAAACAAGTTATAGTAGAATACTTTTCGAAGTAGCAACAGTTTTTTTTTATATGTCTATGGGTCGGATCTAGTTTTTCTGGTTTAAAGTCACTTGAATTTCCAAGTAGTGTTTTCTAAGTTCAAGTGCGACCAATCGTGCATATAAGACCGTCTGCGTCATTGGTAAACAACCTTCTAAAGTGACCCATTTCACGTTTCTCTGGATTATCAGTGGTCACTGTGTCTACTTTGTGTCGGCAGCCAATGACAATCACCGGAAAAGTAAAATGAGTCGCTTTAGAAGGATGTTTTTAGATGAGCCCACATGACTTACATTGCCTGTCATCTTCAATGCCATAATGCATATCATCGGCATCAAAAGGTGCCGTCTAGCATCGAAGGATGATTTGTAAAGTGTATATAGTACTTTTAAATACGTTTGGCGTTCAGTAAAAGTGGATTTTGCTCGTTGGTTTTATTTTGCCTACCATATTGTTAAACTCATATCGTATCTCGTTGACAAAAGTATCCTAAATTAGCGGATGTAGCGTGAACTTCCTAAAAGCAAACGACTGGCAAGTGAACAGAAGAAACTCTTCAAAGACTCAAAGTGTCTCTAAAGAGCTTGAACATCGACTTCACCTCTTGGCAATCCATGGCTCAGAATCGCCAAGTGTGGCCTAACAACACCAGCAAAAGATCTTGCAGCGCTGAGAAGATTCATATTTCAGAATAAAACAGAAAAAGTGCTGCTGGAGAGGACATACACAGCGAATACACAGATATCCGATTCTAACTATTCATTCAGGTGATATATTCTTTCCTGAACGTAGTCTTCTCCATTAATGTTCTGAACTCCTCGCGATTCCGGGCGAGGTGACTTACCGCAACAAATGACGTGTTTAAACAATCTTAGATATGTTTTATCGATCGTCGTCTTGACAGCCTTGACAGAAGTAATTCTGTTACCAGCAACAATACCTTTCATTATTACATTTCCCATTCTGTTATGTATCTTTATATGGCCAATAACATCAGCTGTCTTGCTATAATTTTTTTAGGAGCCAACCCTCTTCATTGTTTATTGTTTCTATCATTTCGCTGTCTATGGTATTCTCAAAATATTTCTATAGCATCTAATTTCGAAGACAGCATTTATCTTCGGCACTGATTTTTTTATGTTTCAATGCTTCGCAACCATAAATTGCTACTGAAAATATGCTTGCTCTAATAATAATAACAATAATAATAATAATAATATATATATATATATATATATATATATATATATATATATATATATATATATATTATTTATGCTAGATTTATGCCGCATATCTCCTGAACTGTCTATATTTGCACCAAAATATTCCAAATGAACTCTTCCTATAGGTAGGTGTCTCAAATGTGGGAGGGGATTCTTTCCCAGAAGTGAATTATTTCCCACACACCAGAGAGATTGCAAAAACATGTCTGAAACTGTGTTCATCCTCGCATACGATGGACTGCTAAAATGTCGCTGTGCGTGTTTACAGATTATTGTCTGTGTCAGCTATCACGTTAAGTCGGATGTTTCTGGTCGGAAGAAGCAGATGTCGCAGCTAAGATGCAAACTGTGATACAATGTGTTTCGTTCTTCGGTATACGTCCTCTAACCTACAGGAATTTGAGAAGAACGCGGAAGAAACATATTCGCATCTATTTGTAAGATATATATGAGATACTGCAGGTCTCAAAATTAGTACGAGCTTGTTACTCTTGTTACCTATACTGGAAATTTACTTTCAGTACATAACTCCCATCTGATTAGGAGTCGTTTCAACACATAACACACCACGGAGAGATGAATCTTCTTGGTATGAAGTAAAGTACTGGAAAACCACCCCATTGCATATAGGAAGTAAGAGCCAATCACTCGCCATTCCAGGGATCGAAACAGCACCAACTTTATTTCTTATGATTGTTTAATTTTATAATGATTTCACAAGAAATTGTCATTATCGTTTTTCATGTATTCTTATTTGATGGAGAAGTTTTCTAGAGCATTTGCAAGTCACATTATGTTTTTGTTACTCAAATTGACCGCAGCGTGAAATGTTGTAATCTGGACATCCTCGTGATTTTCGTACAACCTCCAGGAATTGTGTAGAAAAATGGGTAGAAAAACTCCCTAGAAAAATTGCTAGTATTGTTCCATCTTAGCAGTCCAGACATGGGTCTTCAACTATGTTTCGTCACAGCGGATGATCATATGCCCTTAGCGTCCTTAGTTACCTCTTACGATATATAAGACTTAGCTACAATTCTTTGCTCCCCTTTATGCTCCGGTAACAACCTTAATAAAAAAAGGGAAGTCTAGAGATCTTTAGCAGGTACCCATCGATGCGGAGACGGCAAACCATTATGCTGACACTGTAACTTAGTGACCTTGGCGCACTCTCAATAACCACAGGCAGTCCGAGAACTGGAGACAAATTTATCTGTTCTAATTATGTCTCTGCACGTATCACATCCTCGTCTGCGCTCATTAGGTAAGAACATATCAAAATCTAAATGTTTTTAACTTTGCAAGGATGGTGGTCCTCGAATGTCTCCCGTTTCACTTTGGCTTGACTGTCCGTAAACACATAATTCATCATCGAAGATAGTAGTTAGATATGAAGAGTAAACAGGGTTGCCACAGTTTTTCCATTTCTGGCCAAAGCTACACATTTGACAATTTTCAAAAGACACTTGTCATGTAATTTGTTTTGTTAGTTTGTGTAATTTTAAAATGTTTTAAAAGTTTGAATGTCGACATTTTGATCATATTTTAATATTGATTAAAACAGAAGCAATGTCTATAGACAGAAAACCTAAAGACAATCAACATAAAGGTAAATGATTATTGAAACAAGTGCAAGAATTAAATATCTCGGGAGCATATTTACAGACGATGGAAGTATGGACAGAGAGCTCGAGGCAAGAATTGAAAAAGTCAACCTACGTAAATTATGAAATTACACCAATTTTAAAGCACATATCTATCTCGATGGAAACCACAAGACAAATCATAAATTCAATATTCATTCCAACATTATGTTATCATTGCCAGATATCTACACTGACTAAAGAAAAAAAGAGAAAGCTCTTGAGAAATGAGACGTCGAAGAAAAGCAGTAAATAGAACAAGAAGAGATCATGTAAGAATGAGAAGATTACAAGGACTATTGGAACAACATCAGTGGTCAAATATATTGAAAAACAGAGTTTTATGTTTCGGCCACCTAATGAGAATGAACCCTTGTTGGCCGGCGACAAGAGCATGCAACATAAAAATGAAAAAAAAAAATAGCAAGATACAGAGGAAGACCAAGAAGAAGGTGGATTGAAGGAGTTACCAACATTCTGACACGACACAGTATTACTGCATATCAAGCGACCAAACATGCAATAGCCCGAACACCGATCGTTATTCAATCCTACGACGCCTCACAGCAAAAGCAGATAAAAGACAATAGATAGCTAATATTTTAATTGAAAAGATGACTATAATAAATTTCAACTATCTGGCAACCCAGCTCTCGTAGCAGGTGCGTATCTCCGTATGATGGTATTAGGAAAACATGAACATAAAAGCTGTAAATAATTATGTTAGCAAATATATTTCGTTATGGTCTCGTTAAGTCACCAGTGTGTTATTTGAGCTTAAACGTATACTTTGTATAGCCAGCCAACGAAAAGTCGGATGGGCTGAGTAATGAGTGTGTAACCAGTGCTTATGACTATTCTGGAAATGGTTGTTTCTTCTTCTTCTTCTTCTTTCGTTCACTTGAAACATGTCTATATCTGTAATTCTGTCTCCTTAATAAAACTCACTGTCTTTTGTAGTTCATACAGTGTCCCATAGAGTTTTGATTCCAGTGTTGTTTCCTCTGGCCAATATGTCTGCCTCAGCGTTTCATGCTCAGAACACTCTTGAAGTATATGTTTGGCACTCTGTGCTGCCTGTCCACATGTACACATGGCCGTGTTGCCAATCTTGAACTTTGTATACATGTGACTGCGGAGTTGGTTGTGTCCTGTTCTGAGACGTAGAATTATAACTTGTTCTGATCTGTTCATAATATGATAGTCATCTTGTGTTGGCGTTTGTGGCTTTCTTTGGAAATGGTTGTGAATTGTTTCTCTTGACTATAGATTTGATCAACGAGAAAGAGAGCACGAAGTTGTAAGTTCGCTGACTGAAAACATGATATCTCAATACACTAATAACTCCATCATTTCTTCTGTATTAAATCCGAAACTCCCGGACAATGTGTAGATCGGAGTAGGGTCCACATAAGACATTCGCCCTCCGAGCAAATGACTGGAAGTTCGAGTTCTCATTTATTAGACTTGGTTTGAAAAAAAACAACAATAGCTTCTGTGAGCAATCAGCCGCCAGGAAAATTGTATCAGATATTATCAATTAATCCTGTCATACCGTGTGGCGTAGCGATCATGTTTCTCCATATCCCTGTCTCTCTCTCTCTTCTATTTTTTCCTGCTATAATTTGTCCTTTTATCACATAATTCTAAGGACTTCTACATTATTTTTCTTTGCTGTCCATGCAATTTTCATCATTCTTCTCAGAAGCCACATTTTATTGGCCGCTTTATGTTTACTTTGTGTCGGCAGCTAATTCTAATCACATGACAATTCAAATGGTAACTTTGGAATGCTGTTTTCCCATGAGTCAGCAGGAATGGTTGATCTGTAAATGACACGGCTAACCCATAATCTTGTCACTACTCTTTTTTTCTTTCTAATATAGCTGATTAGTTTCATTTTCTGGTTATAAAAAGTCACCAATTAAAAAAAAAACACATGAATCAATCGAAATGAGCTCCTCGGAAATGTAGTCTTGTGCGCTCATAGGGAAACATTCTTTTAAAGTGACACTATTTGACTTATCCAGAAATTTTCACTGCACATTTTGTGTATACTTTGTGTCGAAGCTCAATGGAAAATCGCGGGAAAGGTTAAGTGTGATACGTAATAAGGATTGTTCCCAAGTTGACTCACGTGTCTTATACTGTCGATCGTCACTGTATTGTTGATGCCACACATTTTATTTAAAAACAATAGTCGGTCATTGCTAGGCAGCTGGACACTATGAGAAAAGCTTCCGTTATGTTGCTGTGTCATATAATTCAATTACTTTTACATTTAACGGAATGCTGTGTATCGTTGTTTGCACCATGTCTTGATATCTGAGTATTTCGAACCACCACATCCGACTTTAACATGACTTGTTTGGGATTTCTTTGACCGTAAAATCAACCTAGCCTCATTTCCTCCGTAACCGTCTCTTATGACATGCATTACAGTTGACAATGTTACTATTATTATTTTCTCCCCTGTCAGATCCCAGTAAGGCAATGGTTAGACTGTCTCTTATGACATGCATTACAGTTGACAATGTTACTATTATTATTTTATCCCCTGTCAGCAGGGCCGGTTTTAGGCCATTGCAACCTATGAGGCCGCATCTGGCCCCGCACTTCATAGGCCCATAAATACATATTAGAATTTATTTTATTATCCTCTTCCCTACCCAGACTGGGCCCCGCGCAATCCGTTTCGCATTGGGCCCCACAATTGTTAGTGCCGGCCCTGCCTGTCAGATCCCAGTAACGCAATGGTCAGACTTGTATTGCACGTTAAATAAAAGAATGTCTCATTTGATTCTTGAACACATTTGCACCAATAATGCTCAAGTGTACAGGAATGCACACACGATTAGTAGATTCATTATCACTACTACCACTACCACTACAAATTATACCGCACACAAACAGTCGAATGCCATAGCGAGTCTGACAGCTGTCTTACCGTCTGAACTTATTTTCAACTAGACATCTTTTACAGAACTAAACTCAGAAACAACCCTTGACCTCATTATCTTAACACTGCTGGTGGCAAATCCTGGGTTTTCCATCACGCGTTTCACAGCTAATGACGAAGGGGCATTAATCACCTCTAACTGTAGGAGTACTTTTGAAATGGGCAATGCGTCCAAGTCATTACCCATTCGTATGCAGTAGCATGTTACCACGCTTTCACACAAACATATTCACGCCTTCTTTTAGATTTTTCATTGAACTTTTTCTTATTTACATCATCGTGTCTATCATTCACTTTCTCTTATCAACTATTCACATCCTTTGATCGGTTATTCACATCCTTTAATCGGTTATTCACATCCTTTGATCGGTTATTCACATCCTTTGATCGATCATTCACATCCATAATTCAATAATTCACGAACGTCTATCGATCATTCACATCCATCTTTCAATTCACGAACTTCTATCCATCATTCACGTCCATATATGATCTTTCACACCCTCTTATCGATCCTTCTCATCTTCATATCAATCATTCACATCCTCACATCGATGATTCAAAAACGTTCTATCTCCTGCATCCCATTCATATCCGCATGTAATTGTTTCTCTCCTCGTGTTTCTCATTCACATCGTCCTTTGTCATTCACATTCTCCTGTATCTTATTGACATCCTTCTATTCCTCATTCATATTCTCCCGTTTCTCATTCACATCATCCTGTTTGTCATTCACATTCTCCTGTATCTTATTGACATCCTTGTATTTCTCATTCATATTCTCCCGTTTCTCATTCCCACTCTCCATTATCTCATTCCCATCAATTTATTTCTAATACAACGATCCGAATGCACAGTTGCCTGTGCATGAGCGTGAATGAGCCTGGCACCTTGACTATTCGAAACGCGCTTTGTACCTCTCCGGCACAGAATCCGAAAAAAACTGAGACGTGTACAATTACTGCACAGTTAAGTAATCCGAGACGCAAATGGAACATTAGTTCTGGTAACTGACCATACGAGACTCCAGTTCTAAGTATGTAGTCCTGGTAACAAGTTGCATCAATGTAGTCAGGTTACGCAAGTATGAACAAATGATGGAAGGTAACAAACCTCAAAAATGTCAAATAGGAATAGACGTGTCTGTCGGAAAGGTGTAGATATTGTAACCTCTCTGTATGTAAACAATGTTACGTAACAGACGTCCTTACGGCTAGCAAAAAAAAAAAAAAAAGAACGCTGAGTCCACCATAAACATTCTCTAAACTTGAATGTCGACTCTGTATCATTTGATTGCATCTTCATCACGCTACATGTTGACTGTTTTAGCTGTAGGAACATTGAAACAACGCTAAATATACCGAATCAAGAATGGTAAAAGTGGTGACAAGATCATTCTTCCAATAAACAAAATTAATGGTAACATAAAGCCATCATGGAAGAAAGTTCATGAATCAAATTCTGCATGTGCGTTTTCTGACAGACACCCATACGTTCTTAAAATAATTGCGCTCAACTGCTGTCTCCTTTTAAAGACTTCCAGGTGTTCACATTTATGCTAAAATTAATGTCTTTGTGAAGCTTTCCGTTATTCATGGGTGGTTCTTGAATCTTGAAAATTCTCCAGCTGATACTCTCTGTGGAAACTCTCAAACTGTCTCACGCAGAAACTTTATTGGATGAATTTAGCAGGAAACAAAATACGTAACACATCGCCTTGTTTTTGTGCCTGTTTTTGTTCGTTATTTGCTTTTATTTTGTAGATAATTCTTGAAGATGGTCCACGAAAGATCACACAATATTTTTTCCTAGAAAGTAATTGGCAGTCTCAGGTTTTCACCAATCCTTTTCATTATTCTCAAGTGTCAAACACCTGGGTTTCACAAACTGAGACTTGAAGTCTTAAAGTTAGCTTATTCAGTTTGTCATTGAAGACAGCGTGAGATCTGCAGTGAACCGTTGTTGACCTAGCGCCTCATTTGTGAATGGCGTGCTAGAAGATTCATCCCTCATGATCTTGTTCTTTTTACAAATAAACGATAATAATAATAATAACCAACGCATGTTCTTCCTGTGGGTGACATACTCGAAATAGCTCTGCCTTGTTGTTTAGCCCCGGTAAGTTAGAACTTCCGCTGCTTTTTTGTATTGCAATATAAATTGCTCTCTGAAGTTTCCATATTCTCAATACGTAGACTTTGTCTAGCAATGCTTTGATAAGACTTCTACCCACAAGATTCACACCTTAGGAGAGTATGCAATGCTTGTATAAGATGCATTGAGAAAGCATTTACTCAGAAGGATCCGACTTTTTCTCGAGTATGTAATGTCTGAAAAAGATGTCTACTCAGAAAGATCTGACTATTGGTGGGTATGCAATACCATTTAGAAGACGTTTACTCAGACGGCTCCGACTATTGGTTGGTATGCAATATTTTGAAAAGACGTTTACTCAGAAGGCTCCGACTATTGGTGGGTATGCATACATTGAGAAGACGTTTACTCAGAAGGCTCCGATTATTGGTGGTTCTGCATACCTTGAGAAGACGTTTACTAAGACGGCTCCGACTATTGGTGGGTATGCATACCTTGAGAAGATGTTTACCGAGAAGGTTGCAATTCTTGTTGATCATGCTTTGCTTTAAGCAGATCATACTCCTACCTAGAAAAGTTATATTGCAGCTCGATATATTTCAGACTTTGTGTTGATCCCTGAACATCGAGTTCTGTGCTTTGGGCACTTTCCTAGCTGGAAATTTGGAACATTCTTAGCCACTAGTGCAATGTAAAGAAAAATACCACAACGCTTATGATGTTCTGTGTTGTAAAAACAAAGGTAGATCTTTTTCTTTTGTTTTTTTCGAGTGATAAACTCTACGCAGAGCATACGAAAATGATGAGGCCTGTACACACATCTTCGCTGATCCAACTGATTATTTTCCGTGTACACTGCGTATATTTGTGTCTTTTGCCAATGAAAGCAAGAATTAATCAGAGATCAGTCCAGTGGTGTGATTAGTTGGCAGACCATAATAATATGAAATAGGTTGTACTTTCAGAAAGTTGTGACATGAACATCTGAACTTCGGCCTCCATTATTTTGTAAATGTTAAATATTCCCTGCCTCCCAATATTTCGTAAATGTTAATATTACCTGCTATAACCAACGTAGATTCGCGTGCATGGTTGAACGAGCGTTACTGGCGGAAAAAAAGCTTTAATCCCCTACCCAAAAACTGATTCATTTTGTCTTATTGTATTTCACCGCCACCGTGTTGTGTACCAACTGGTGTAGGTAATCATGGATTACAACACATGGCTGTCATTCGAAGTGAGTTATCTAGATAACTCACTATCAGTATGAATGTTGACAGTTGTCTGAGTTATGAAGCTGGTGTATCCAGATTTCCCTCCTTGCGTTATCATATGTCTCGCCACGTTGATTTTATCCAGTTTAACAAAAATCTACTATCATTGTATCGTTATTGTTTCTGACAAATGTATTAGACCGAAACGTTAATTTGTATTGTTCTTATTCTTTATTATCATTTATTTCACTCTGTTAATTACACAAGAAAGTACTTTTTGTATACACCCATACGTATTTTAAAAATATTTATCTCTTTTACCTTGTACATGTTTATTCCATTCTTATAACATGCAGAAAAATTACTTATCTGTGACTTATTCGGATATTAATAATAAGCGTTCACAATAGATTTGCTGTTTTTTTAAAAACCATATCAACTTTAGTATGTTTTATAAAGTCTATGGTAATCTCAAGATTCTTCAAAGATACCACTTCTCTGGGCTCTGCGTCTTTTCCTGTTTCATTATCAAAAATAATACTAGTCAATGTCATATCTAAACGTGAAGTGTGAAAGGTTGACAGTTGCAAAACATAATCATGTTTACTAACTCAATTACCAATGCAATTGATTTTTTAGTGTAGGCTTTAGGAACCTAGTACATCACATTTTTCTGTACATTGGGGAAACATTGGGAATCTTTACTTAAATTACAGAGTAGAGGCTCAGAGTTGATACTTTTAGCTGACCGAGTATCTAAAGTTGCAGATACGTTTATTGTAACCAGTTTGTATTCCATTTTCCTAGCAATTTCTTCTTCTTCAGCGTTCATTCTCAAACTCCTGCTGGATCTCTCTTGTAGCTGACCATGGTCCTACTAGATTTCTAGATGGATGTAGTCCAGAGTATGGAAATGCGTTGTGTCGCCGTTTTTGTTGTTGCGTTAATATGGGTCCACACATCTTTCTTCGGCTAGTCCTAATACCGTAAAGTGGCAAAATAGATTTTCTTCATCCATACCTTACTTATTACTGGTTTTCATATGAGTTTTCTGTAACTTGTATAAACTGGCAAGAGATATACGTCTGAAGATATAATGCTATATTCTATGAAATCGAAATCTTCAAATATCATCGGTCTTCAATAAAGATTATTCCCTTTGTGTTTTTTTATTATTATTTTAGTGTTTTAAAAAATTATTTTAGTTTTTATGTGTGGCTCAATAGTGTGTATTGCTATGTATTTTGTATGTGTGCGAGAATGCATGTGTGTAACTACGCACATATATACACAGAGATATGCGCACGTGCATACACACAGTATATGCGTATATACATATGCGTACACACACACCTACTTGTACACGCACACACACACACACACGCATGCACGCATCTCAATAATGTGCGTGCGTGTGTACAAGTAGGTGTGTCTGTGTACGCTTATGTATATACGCATATCTCTGTGTATAGAGAAAGAGAGAGAGAGAGAGAGAGAGAGAGACAATGGTATGACAAATCAGACATTTTTTGCGATCGCTAGTAATTTCCGTAGAACTAAACAAACAAACACTCGCGCACGCACGTTCTCCATCTTTTCCGTACACACAAGCACATACACACAGACAAATAATAAATACAACAAAAGAGCGAGCGTCTTGGGGTTCACAGGCTGCAATTAATTCCAGTCAGTTAGACCAGATCTCGTTAACGAAGATACACATTCATATCTTGCAATACTTAAAGATAATGGTTTAGTGCAAGATTTTTAATATAATAATATTAACACATGGTGCAACATATTTCAACTGATAGCCTGACAGTCCTGCTCGGTAGAAACACGTGAATCGCTTTTTGGTTTCTGGCACTTTTAATACCCAACCAGGGATTGTCAGACGTCAGTTAGAATTGCTACCGTACGTGGGCGCATCTGTATATTTTAAGTTTCCTTACGGTGCCGGACCTGTTGCGGAATCCTAGGTGCGGAAGCGAGACTTCCAGATTGTTGTTGGTTATATTTAGTTTTGGTAATAGATTTTTAATACTTATTTCTTTGTTTCTTCCTGTCGATTTGGCTTATTCTTCATCATTCGTTCGCAAAAGCTGACAGTTAATAGAATGTCGTGGTTTACAGTTTTTGTGCGATATTTTGTTTTCTGTCGCACGAAGTCGACTTCCGCATAGCATTGTTTGGGTCACCTTGACTTCTTTGGGATGAATAATCAATCACACCGCCATCCTACTTTTGTATATGCGCAGTAAAACTTTTCTGTGCAGCAACGGACAAATATATTAAGATTTAATACTACCTCTAGACTGTCGACGTTGGTTGTATCGGTCTACTGACGCAGGTGTAACAGCGAAAGACTACATGTCTGTTCTCAGAACTATATCATTCTGGAAGTTTTGTCGGACCAATGTCTTGCTTCAAAAGATGTCTAGCGGGAGTTTGAGAATGAAGACTAGTTAGTTTGTTCCTTTCGTGCCGCAAGCGACACATAGGGCAGAGGTTTTGTTTCTCCATATGATGCGGTCCACTGCCTGCAGTTCTTGTATGGTCTTATAGACTATTAATTCCCATTCTTTAACAATGGTCTTTTAAAGGGTTTTTTAGGTCTCCCTCTTTTTCTTTCACCCTCAGGTGACCACATAAGGGCTTTAATGAAGACAACAGACACAGAATAACTATATCTAAGTAGATGTCATTGGTAAAGTCATAATTTAGTTAGTCTTCAGGTCTTTTTACACGAGACAGCTGATCATACCTTATATAATCCCACCATCACACGACTGTCAGTTCCAGTTCTATGTTCGTTAGCTACAGCATGAAACCCCACACTGAGACTCGTATCTGGCAATATAACATTTCCAATCTGTCCCCTTCATTCATAGCGTCTTCTTATGTTCATACAGTGTGACGTTGGTTACAATGTAATTCCACATCCTTATATTTCGTGTACTGTCAATCATTTCCGATACCGATGTTCTCCCATGACACAATGCTATTTTTTATACACTTTATAGGTTGTCAAGAATTTTCTCTCTTGGTCTTTCTCATACCCCTCTTGCTCTTCAGCTTTTATTTACCTTTTGTTACAATGCGCTCCATATTTTCCCTTTTAATGTTTTCCAGAAATGTGGACTGCCTCTTTCTGATGCGTATAAGCAGTTCTCCTTTTCAATTAACTTCTTTCAATATATCTCCATCTACAATATTTGTTATCTATCCATAGTGTTCTAAATATTCTTCTATACTGTTCACACACAAAAAAAAGAAAAAGAAACGCAACTTTTTTGGGAGTACTACTATAAAATATTCGCTGATTAGACATCATTTAACCCACAGACTGTGTCCACCTGGTCATTAACTTCTCGTTGTTACCAGAATTGTACTCATTTAATGATTCGTGAGGTCATTAAAGAGGTCAAGGTCGAAATAACATTTTAGGTAATAACTCGTGACAGGTTCATGAGAATCTCATGAACCTTACTGAACACAAAACTCTGACAATATTATTGAATTCCTGTAAAATATTGACGGTCCTCGAATAAATTCCGTTGAAAATTCATTGCGCAAGTATGGCTCATCTCACTATAGAACAACCATACATCATTATTTGACGCTTTTAGACTGGCCAATCACAAAATGTAGTGGAAGACAACTTATTGTGGTTAGAAGTACGATTAGTCGCCTTTGTGGGCGATTCAACAAACTGGCTCAGTGACAGACCGACCATGCAGTGGAAGAACCAGTGTCACAAGTTCTGCCGAAGACCGCTTCATTTGGCTACGCACCTCATGAATCGATTTGTATCTGCGTCTTCCAGAGTCCAGTCAATGCCAGCAGCTCGTCGAATTTCATATCAAACAGGAAACAGCTGCAAGACGCCGGTATTTGGGCTAGAAGATCCCACAGAGATCATGTTCTTACGAACCGGCATTGACAGAACCGTCTGCAGTGGGCTAACCAGAATCGTCAATAGCCCGTTTGGAATGACTGGAGATGGGTTTGATTTGGTTTAAAGTCTGAAAGTTTCTTCATGCCAAGGTTAAAACATTAATTCCGTAAAATACAATTTTGAAATAAGTTTGCGTTTCTTTTCTCGAACAATATATAAAACTTTATCACTGCTGCGTCTATCTTCTTTTTCTGCGTTCAGCATCTGCGGTAATGTTATATTGTCAGTCCTGTCGTCAGGTCGCAGTCCATCGCCTCCTCCAGATCAGAGCGGAAGCCCCATAGCTTTTGCCTCAAATGTGTATTCTGGCCAGGTCTGCTGTCTTTGTTCTTAGTATGTTGGGCAATCCTGAAGTATGTGTTAGGAGTGAGTTCCGGATCCATATGAACATTCATCTGTGTATGATCCTCAATCGGTAAAAGTGACACATCAGTCTGCAGCGGCCTGTTTTCCTTTGAAATAGTGTGGTCTGCTGATATCTTTGGAGGTGATGTATTTCATCATATTTGTCTTCCACCTAGTTTGTGACTTCCACTTTGATGTGTATATTTTCTGGATTATCGTTTTTGCTTCTCTGTACAACAGTGGGTGTCTGTGGTGTTCCACAGTTCTTGCTTCTTGTTCTTGACAGAGCATACATTGTCTTGTTTCCCAAGATTTTACAGTGTGATGTAGTCATTGAAGACTACCTCTATAATTTTTCTCCATTATGCTGAGTGTCAAAGATTCACTTCCATACATCAGAATTGGTTCTATATAACTTCTAAGAAGTCTTTCTCACCTCATTTGACAGCGATATATTACATGGGATGGTCATCATCTTGTGAAATGTTGCCTTTTCCTGGGCAATTCTACATTCTACTTCTTTAATATATCTTACTTCTGATGTTATTAATGTACATAAATAGTTGTGTATGTTGACTTGCATCCGACAGGTCCCGTGTTCTTTGATGCTGCATTCTGGAGGACATTTATTCTTTGATACTTCCATTACTTCAGTATTTCTGCTATTCAGATTAAAACCTTTGTTTTGACTTTGTTTTTACAATGATATATATCATATCTTGTAACTGTGCTTCATTTTCCAATCATGACACACTAAGGAAAGTATCACGTTCACTAATTTGTTTTGTTCGTTCTGTTTTTGTAAGAAAATTATTGCACCTGTGACTATCGTTAATATAATACCCGTGTGCTACATTGAAAATCATCATTCTAAAATTGGGCGTTTGACAATACCGTAATTGCATTGGCTGTCGTTACAAAGTTACACAAAGTGTCTATTAAAATCACTGGAAAAGTGTCGAATGCGCCTCGTTAGAGGTGTTAAAATTAAAATTTAATTTAATTTACTTTAGAGGTATGATCCTAGATGTGAAAATATGACTGTATAGTTGACGGAAGACATTGTATATCAGACTTATTATTCCCGCCGAAGATGGATGTGTCGGGCCATTGGCGCAATTAAAACGGCGACACAACGCGTTTCCATTCTCTGGACTACATCCTGCTGGAAATATAGTAGGACCATTGTCCTGTTACAAGAGATATCCAGCGGGAGATTGAGAATGAACGCTGAAAAAGAAGAAGAAGACTTATTATTAAAATAAAGGAATTGCCTCTTATAATGAGGTATGCCCCATTCAACCGAGGATTCGGTGAGCCGAGACCATCTCAATAGAAGACCCGTTGACTAATTGGGAAACAACCTTCTAAAATGACTCATTTGAGTTTTATTGTGATTTTCATTGATCACTATGATTATGCTTAGTGTTGACAGCCAGTGACGACTACAAGAAAAGTCAATTAGTTATTTTATAAAACTGTTTTCTAATTAGCCAACATGTAATAGCGAGGGTCTGATGTGAGACATTCAAGCATTTGTTGTTTGTGAGGTGAGTACATGGCCGTGTGGTTGGAACGCCGTTCTCAGATCCTTGAGGTCCCTGGTTCAATCCTCGGTTGGGATAGGATTTTCTCTTTCGGAGGTACAGTAAACATTTTTCCTGTACATGTCGCGGCATCTGATATGGCAAAGCGGCCATTATTTCCACATCCCATAGAAAGCCTCCTGCACTTCTTCACATAAAAAACATGTATATTTCACATACTTTAGACTGTATAAGACATGTGCCACAGAGTTCTAGATACGCACGGATTTAGCGTGAGTCACAGAAAAAGGCGGCTGTTATTACAAATATATGTCCGGCTGTGTGACGGCGAGGTACAGAGCTCGTCTGTGACGGCCAATGTACTAGGTTTTTATCACGCCGGAGACAATTTTGTATCCGGACCGTTCAGAAAGCAATGGCAAATTACTGAACGTATTTATATTGCCTATAAACTCACTACAGTAAAAAAATTGCTGGGCTGATGGCTACATCCTAACTAAGGTATGCTACCAATATTTTTGTTTAATAGCTCGGAGGCATCACGAATTATTTTTATTTTTTTGGGGTGAAAAATGCCGTGATATAACCAAATTGAACTTGACACAGTTCAAAGTTGTGTACCTTACAATAAGAGTTACTTTTTATTGAAAGAAAGAAAATCTTTTCGTTATATGTACCCCATGAACTATTCACCACATACTGATATCCAACGTATCAGTTTTCTCGAATTGATTGGTTATTTATTAAAAAGTGACATGGAAAATATCAACGAATCGCGCGAATCAGATAAGACTTATGATGAGGTCATATATTAGCCCACGTGTCATTGAATCTAAAGACGTCGTGATCAACGTTTGTGTCCAGAATAGTTCTTTCTTAGGTCCCAAATAACGTCACTAATCTTGTCTGATGCGACTTATCTTTGGTCACTTCGTATACGTTTGTGTCACGAGCCAATGTTAAACGGGAAAGAGTCGAATCACAAATAAAAATAAATGGCGCTATTGTGTATCTGCGTGTAGGATTATTTTGGAGAAGAACTCTATCAGACGGACCCGTAGTTCACCTGCTCGTAGTAGTCAACAAAGAGCAGTCTGACAAGAATGAAAGGAGTCAGCGATGTTTCAAGTGCTACGGCAGATGTCCCTTCCGAAAAACGCATATATTGCAGCCTTGCTGTAACTATCTTACAACATACTCTCTTTACATTAAAAATGTAAAGTTCTCCTGTGTTTGATTTTTGTTTAACTATTATGCAACCCGATCTGTTGAAAACAGGGGTGAGTGCTAAATTGTGATGATAATTCCGGGATAATTCAACGGGATAATTCTGGATTTACACGAAGTTTCAGTGAATGACATCTGACAATCAAATCTGTTTTCATGGTGCTACTCCATGTCTGCTATAAGCTTTTATTTAGCTAAGCCGAAGCTTCAACGGGGTTGTCGCGCGCTTCTTATGAATGCAGATTTCATGCTAGCATGAGGTTTAACGTACTAGCATGACTGATGGCTTAAACACTGGACAATTATTTTGTTATTACATATTTTGATTGTGAGGATCTGTCCTGATTTTGTGTTCTGTGCACATCCCTTTCTTTCTGTTAGTTGTATTTTTAAAATGTAATAACCATGCTTAGTTCCCACCAATAATTTATATAGTTATAAAGTTCAAGACCCGAGATGGTCACTCTAAAATAAACCCAGCTGTACGAATCTGTACACGACTCGCACATATGACAAGGTATGCATAATTAGGAATAGCACTGAGATCCTTACTCAAAGATAGCTGAACTCAACACTATGATGTAGATTACACCTGACATCCTCACATCAAAGATAGATGAACTCAACACTATGATGTAGAATACACCTGACATCCTCACATCAAAGATAGCTGAACTCAACACTATGATGTAGAATACACCTGACATCCTCACATCAAAGATAGCTGAACTCAACACTATGATGTAGAATACACCGGACATCCTTACCTCAAAGATAGCTGAACTCAACACTATGATATAGAATACACCTGCCATCCTCACATCAAAAATAGATGAACTCAACACTATAATGTAGATTACACCTGACATTCCTATGACGTGATGTACTTAGTATTACTTATTTCTGTTTAGTTACCTGTAAATTACTATTTCATCAAAATTCCAAGGTATATAGTTCATTCGAAATGTCAGTGTAATTAACCAACGTCCCTTCCGATAAATAGCACGGTGGCAGCGGCCCATGATACTATCATCATAACTACATCCCAAGACTCCTTCGCCGCGTATGTTATGTCTCACGCGTACTGAGCAATCACAGTTGTTATTTGTTAAGTGCGCCACACACCCATAATTGCTTAAGCCTTGATAAATATGTGGATAAGAAAACTTCACCCACATGGAAGTAATAAAGTATGTGCTGGTAAGGTGGGGCGGAATTGCTTCGAGTATTTGTTGACTTGGGGTGGTGGAACGCGTTCATATTGAGAAGTTAGTACATTTGATCAATTATTGTAGGCTTGCTTTTACATTATATATGCCTGTCTGTGGTGAATAGAATCATGTGTACACTAAATACAAACACAGAAAGTAGGATTCAGGCTTTGGAATATAACTGTTACAGGCATTCTAAAAAAATCAATTATGTAGAACATAAGACAGATATATTTGTTCCGCAGAAAATAAACAAACTTGTATGTTATCAGGAACCACATTTGGCAGTAGTGAAATGACATAAACTTGCTTGGTTTGGACATGTAACAAGAAACAACTCTCTTTCTAAAACAATGTTGTAGTGGGAAGAAGACTCAGTGACGTGCTAGAAGACCAAGAAAAAATGGTCATGACTTGTGTGGTGTTTTTCAATAATGAAGGCAGTTGTTCGACTAAGGGCTGGTAAATGCTGCCAAGGAAGTCGGAGATGCGCTCAGTGGGACAAGAGCAAGCAGAGACAATAGGTCTACTCGGATTCGATGCCTTATGGATTTTAGACAGCATGTAGAAAACAGGTCTGCCTAAACAGCTTTGATCGATGCAAAGAGCCTTGGTAGTGGTAGTAGGTGGTTATTAAGGATAAGGGTTTTCACAGTGCTGTCAACCAACTTCTTGTTAGGTACAGTAGTCAGATGTGCGTGAAGTGTAGAAAGAGGGGTTGGAGTGTTGTTGGTGGCCCTCCTGGAAGAAAAGGTCCTTACTCCACACCACAACGGCCCCACCCTTATCTACTGGTTTGATGACAGTATCATCACGGTGGCGAAGATGCACCAAAACCGAGATTCCTCAGGGGTGATGTCGAAGTGATTGATGTGGTTGTGAGGATGTGATTTTATTGTAATGGAGGCTATTATTGATGTAAAGATCAAGATCCTGGTATGCACCGGGCTTGAGAGTCAAAGAATATTTCTTCTGTTCATATCTAGAGAACAAATCGCCAGTATCAGATGACACTTTGCCAAAGAAATGATAATGGAGCCGAAAACTACGATAATACGGTGGATATCCTAAAGAAAAAAGTATTGATCGTATGAAGGACGGAGACGGACGAACTTGAGGCCTTTTCTGAGGACAGAAACTTCACTATCAGAGAACCTGAGGTCAGGAGGAACATTGGAATGACCAGGAAGATGAACATACGCATTAGTGGTGAGAAGTGGGAATATCAGAGTGAGTAGTGAGACAAGGTAGTGGAGGATAAGCTACAGCAGTAGGACTAGTACGGGGGGAAAACAGCGTAAGATGTGGAGTGAAGAGAATTGAGTTTATTGATGAGATGAGTGCACATAAACCTACTCCTGTTGCCAAACACTTCAACGGAGTTGGCAGTCATGGTGCTCTTGATATGTAGGTCACTGCCATCAGATCCTACACCACCGATGATAGATCTAGGTACGCTCTAGAAAATCGTCTTATTTTTGCATTGGATGCCCTCAAGCCTTTTGGAATCAATTCCGGCCACTCTTTTGTCTAGTACTGGGTTGGTGTGGTCTTTTTCTTTATTAATTTTGTTCCGTCATTACATCATCTTTTTTCCGTTTCTTTTCCACCTATATTTACGTTTTTTAATGTACTTCCTGTCCTTCCGGCATCTCATTTCCATATTTCGATTGGACACTTTTCTGTCTGTTGTGATAGTTTCAATTCGTCGTCTTTTGATGTTTTGTGCATATGTTGATAAAGACCTTTGGTTGAAACGTTGGAAAGTTTTGTGTATTGTAATTTGTATATTTTCTTTTTTTGGTCATTATAACCTGTTAGTTTTATTGATAGTGTGTCGTGTCTTAGTGAAACTTTTTTTTTTAAACCTGTGTTTTACGTAAGTACAATTGTGGTTACATTTCACGCAGTTATCTTATATTGATTGTTGTATTGAAATTGTCAACTTCTCGTCTTGTAGGTACGTTTATGTTTTAGTTATTACTTTAGCTTCATTTTCATCCATATCTTCCGTTACCATGCATTTGCTACATCACTTCTTCAACTGTGTGCGTCACTACGCCATTGTTTCTTTCAACCTTTAGCGGCATGCATCCGTCATACAGCCACTGACCTGGCCCTCGTTGCGTTCAAGAAGACTAAATTTTTCTGTCACCGCCATTTTCTTGTCACCTTTGACCGTCGTCGTGTTTTCCCTAAAATATTTTCCTCTAACTTCCATCCATCCGCCTGTTTCTTGTACCAGTGTGAGCAACGCTTACTCCAACACATTGATGACAAATGCGCGTTTCAACGCATGCGTATTTTATCTTCTAGCCATACTCATCTTTTATCTGATCTAGACTCTTCTAAAATCTTACTTTTAAAACATTCTACTCTACTCCTTCATTCGTGGTATTATACACGTTCTCAATGGACAGTTATACCAATTTATGTGCACTCATCACATCAATAAACTCACTTCTCTTCACTCCAGATCTTACGCTGTTTTCCTCCGTACTAGTCCTACTGCTTTAGCTTGTCCACCACTACATTGTCTCCCTACTCCCTTTGATATTCCCACTTCTCACCACTAATGCGGATGTTCAACTTTTTGGTCATTCCAATGCCCCGGTGGTTCGCATTCCTCCTGACCTCAGTCTCTCTGATAGTGAAGTTTATGTCCTCAGCAGAGGCCTCAAGTTCGTCCCTCTCAGTCCTGCATACGATCAATGCTCTCTTCTTCAGGATATCCATCGCTACCATCGTCGTCGTCGGCTCCATTATCATTCTTTGGCAAAGTGTCATCTGATACTGACAATTTGTTCTCTAGATATGAACAGAAGAAATATTCTTGGACTCCCAAGCGATATATATATATATATATATATATATATATATATATATATATATATATATATATATATATATATATATATATATATATATATATATATATATATATATATATATATATATATATATATATATATCGCTTGGGAGTCCAAGAATATTTCTAGATATTTCTAGAATATTTCAAGATATATATATCGCATATATATATATGAAATAGATATGTGCACCTGACAGACTGACACTGGCTAGGTATTGGTATGTCTTCTCACGACCCGTCTTTCAAGTTCATCATTGCAATCATTAGAATGTGCAGAGAACGTAATTCTGTCCGAAGTCAATAAAAAACGTTCAATATGCAGATGTTTATACTCTGACGGGTCAGTCAACTGCTTTCAGTAGAATGCATGGACCTTTACGGCTATATAACATATATGACTAGTGCTGATAGCCAATAATAGTTTTACTACTAGCATTATAACGGTGGATGTCTGGCCTGCAGAAAGGCTTAAAGACGTAGTGAATTTACTGTATTGTACTAAGATTATCCCACATGAACTCTCTCCTCAACGAAGCAGTACACCGTCTGCTTCCTGCAACTCATATCACGTAACTCTGTAGCTTCAATCGATAATCTCCAGGAATCTTCGAAAATATCCGTTTTATAAACAATTCTAACGCGCAGCCGTTTGAGTACAAAACCAACGGCATAACCACCTCTTCCAGGAATACGTTAATCTGGTTTGAACCTCACTTATCCGTGCATACTAAATCAGTGTGGTCCATAAAAATTAATCGTTTGCTATACGCAGGCCCTAGTCCATTTAATCTTTGTTCCCAGACATGTGGGTGCAAACGAAAGCGAACGATCATACAGGTTGGCAAGTTTTGCCATCATAATAGAAGAGCTCTTATGGAGAAATCAGACATACTCATTGATCTACGTGCTTCTGCATTGCCAGAAACAGCTAATGAAACAGCTATGTAGACATTGCTCCTCGAATTAAGGCGATGATTGATGTGATGATTGATGTGGAGCATGTGGTTGCGTCTGTGGGTCTCATCAATGGCTTTCTAGACAAACCAACCATGCAACAGAAAACCTTAGTAGATGCATTGCCTTTATATTGAAGTTATCTTCTTATAGAAGCATCATGGCACGTCATCTATACAATCCCGCAGTTGTAACCTTCTATAACAGTTACCATGTTGTTCTGACAGGCCGACGTTGTGCTTGAACTAGTTATGGGCACGGCGTGGGTGGACGGAACAACAAAGAAACCTGTCGCAGGAGCCAGAGTTGTGCCCTGATGTCGACGTCTGTTTCGGCAGCATTAGACTCGAAACACCATCGACTCGAATGGCTGCTGGAACAGAGGGCGTAGCACTTATGGGAATGCCCACGTCCTGTGATGCCAGTTTCTAATCAAGAATCCAGAGGTATACAAAAGGCAATAGCAAGAACGCCGCAAAAAAGAGGCAGATGTTCCTTAAAAATATCTGGGTTTCACAAACAATACATATTGCCATCCAATGACGCACGGTAACTAAATACCAAGATAACTGCATGAGGATTAATGCGCGGATTATCATAGAACAGTAGTAGTTTTATGTGAGAATTGGTTGAAAAAAAGGGAATTTTCAGCAATTTTTAGTAGAAGCCGCATCTTTCTACAAGTGGTGCTGTTCATGTGTCTGCTGTCCCAGAAGTCTGTGGTGAGCATACATTGTTTTATGGAGTGGCCGTAATTAGAAAATGTTCATTATCACTTACTAAGTGTGTCAGCTTGCGGTGAGTAAAATGAACACATCATCAGAACTCTCCGACTTGAAGGAGACGTAGAGAACTTACACACTCCTCAGTATTTATTCCTATCTGTCGTTTAATTCAAGACCCAAAATAAAAAATGTAACGGCTATTTGTATAGAAACCTCATAACAGTCTGTATCAACAACTTGTTTTTATATCCTAGTGCTAAATATAGATCGATGGACAAATATATCAAACTATTTCATGAAATTCGGTTAGTTGCACTGAGTTTGTGCACAAATTTTCTACAGATTGATCTTGCTCCCTAAGAACACACATCACCACTCATCTTGGAGGATCCGACGATCCGTGATTTTAATTAGTTACTTCCCGTTTACTGTATGTCGACAGCCAATAAAAACTCGGGTCAGCCAAGATGAGTGCCGATATGTGTGACCAACGCGCCTTACATACATGTATATGGCAATGGATGTATCCTGTACAGTGAATCTCATCACAGAAGTCACCAGCCTAATTGGAAGAATAAGGTTCGTGCTACTGGTTGTTCTGAAATCCTGACCAAGCAGCAGCCATAAATCAGGCTACAGTAATAGATGTGGACGAGATGGTTTGAACTTGTATACATATTGTCAATGTAGGTATAAAATGACTTTTTTCATGTAACTGACAAGTTGGTGTGTAGACTCCTCTATTTCAGTGTTATAATTTATGTTTTTTTTTTAAAATCTTACTGCTGTATGGAATGACTTGTTTTGTTGTGTCCCTTTTAGAAAACTTGATATTTGTTTACGTTCAATTTGTAAAAGTCAGAAAATAAGCAAAACATAAAATTAGCATGAAAAAAGTAATCTACCTCGCTTTACATACATTACATAAAGTAAGCTGCTGGTATATCCTATTCACAACGTACTGATCAACGTATACATTTTTTACTGGAGTTATTTTCTAGGCAATATAAATAGGCCAAATAGGTTGCCATTCATTTATAAACGATCCCGGTGAACAATGTCTGCGGCGGGGATTTGACCCTGGTCATCTGGTACACGCACTGTACCTCGCCATCATAGAGATACATTCTGAGTCAGATTGTACTTAAACGTGCGTGGTATGGGGTCAAACAGTTTTTTTCTTAACGTCCATTGGAGCTCCAAGTAATCGGTTTATTTTTCTCTGAGCGTGGGGGCCAGTGAATTTAGTACTCAAATGAAGTATTTATATGACACATTTACTTTCCTTGCATGTCCTAAGGTATTTCCGAGTTGAGTTGTCTGTCCCATCCCATATTAGGTTAAAGCAACCCAGAAGCCATGCTAAAGTTGGATGTATCAGGCCGAAAGGCTACGATTTGGCAGCTATACATTAAACCATGACAGAGAACATTCCGTCCTCCGGACTATATCCTACAAATTCGCACAAAGTTTGGGAAAAACGCAGAAGACGAAAGAAGATCAGTCTGGCGAGACAGAAAAATACTTGACGTGCTGGATTTTCTCCGCGGTCGTATGCTATCTACTTCAACATCAGAGTGTACATAAGTTGTCCTGTTACCTTACATCAAGCTGCGATATTTGCACCTTTCGCCGCGTCAAGGTCATCATGTTTCAATTTCTGTGTAATCTTCTAAAACATTGTGATATGCTTATTTGTGAAACAGCGGTACCGTGAACCAGCATGCACTCAGTATTCCGATAGGTGCTCAGCTGCAAAGTCAGTGGGTGACAAAAAAAAACAACCTACTAGCGTGATATACCGCACTTCTGCGGTGGCGTCATTCCTCGATATTCCCAGAGCATGGGCACAGATACCCTATTGACTGGGTGAGTATTTTGTATTTAAAACCACGAATACCTGGTCAACTGGAAACTCGGATCTGCTGGTTGGCGGGTGAGGGACTTAACAACACAAACACTTCTCGCATTTATAATCTTCTATTCAATGCAAATTTTGTGTGTAAATGAAAGAGAGAGAGAGAGGGAGAGAGAGAGAGAGTTGTAGGAATGACAGAGGAATGACATATTGTGTAAAATGTTGAATGCTTAAATAGATGACAAAGTGAGATATTAGATATCTAGGCTTACATAGATTGACACCGACGACTACTCTTTATAATGAATGAACGCGAAAGTAAGCATATGTGGGTTTTACAGCTAAGGAGCTAAGGGAAATTGTCTAATGTGCGGAAGATGCACTATGACAGGAGAGATCATTGGAATTGTTCAAGAATTGGCATCACGCTGCTAGAATGATGATTGTATGGCGAGTTGTCTCCTCGGTGATCAAGAATATAGACGATACGAAAAGATAACTACCTTTATTAAGAAAACAAAATACCGTCTGTTGTATTATCCTGCTTTATACTCACTGTGTGACACTGTGGTGTCTTATACCTAGCTACTTTTGTAATTTGGTTATTTAGTATTTTTTAAATACAGGTTCTCATCTCATGAGTCGCTACTTTAAATGGGGTCGCGAAAGGTTTTCTGTTTTCTGTGAGGTCGCCTGCTGAAACGGTATAAACCATTGTTTTAAAAGCAATTTTCATTCGATTTTACTCTCCTCATTTACGTCTACATTTCTCCGTTATGTGAAATTTTAACGCTTCTTTTTTTTTAAAACTTCTTTTTCTTCTTCTTTCGTTCACTTGAAATATGTCTATATCTGTAATTCTGTCTCCTTAATAAAACTCAGTCTTTTGCAGTTCACACAGTGACCCATAGCGCTTTTGACTCCAGTGCCGTTTCCTCTGACCAGTATGTCCGCCCGAGTAATTTACATTCACAACAATCTTGAAATATATGCTTGATACTTTTGGAAACTAAAATAAGAAGCATATTAATGTTGAGAATACAATGAGGTTGGCATTAACTCAAACTTAACCGCGAATTACGAATTATGAAGTTTGCTAATGATCATTTCAATCCTGTGATGAATATGCGGTTATTTCTAACGTGTGGTAACTTGCAGGATATAAAGAACCACTTTATGGCAGTGGTAAAACGACGTAAACGTGTTTGGTTTGAATATTTAACGAAACAAAACTTTCTAAAATTGTTTTGCAAGGAAGGATCAAGGAAAATAGGAGAATAAGTAAATCGTGGATGATAACATCAAGAAATGATCTGGCGGGATTTTCAACACTCCTCCGAATGGCTGAGAATAGAGATGTTTGGAGAACTTTTTATGCTGATGACCCTAATGTAGGACCCCAATGACTCCAACGGTTTATGAGTGTTATTAGTATTATTATTATACATTTTAATTATATGTACTGTCTGAAAGAA
>CM067299.1:39205606-39340650 GCA_034231615.1 Meghimatium bilineatum | reverse complement strand
AAAAACTCCCGAAGCAACCTTCTTTATGTTTGTGTGTAATGTAATTTATGTTTACGAGTAAACCTAATTTGGTCATTGTAGTATTGAGACCTTCTTGAGACTAACGGGAATTGAACCAGTCCGTTCTACGGCACCAAATCAAAACGGACTGGTTCAATTCCCGTTAGTCTCAAGAAGTTTTAAAATTGTCCTCTGGCTTCCTACTTAAATTTATTGAGACCTTCAGCATTTACTAATATTAAACGCTTTTGGTTCTTGAAGAGTTTACATTACCCGTGCAGCGTGTGTGTTGTTCTCAGTGTTTCTTGTTGTTTTTCATATGCATTAAACAGTAAGAGCAGAATGTTGCAACTATACACCAGAATATTTTTTTTTAAGCTGCAGCAAACACGAAACCTAAAATTTCACATTAATTATGTTATGATAATATTTGTAGTTAATTTAGACGATTAGTTAAGGTTAAGTTTTCTCAAGCAACAAAGATAAATCATCAGTGTCAGAGATAATCCAACACACTTCAACTTACTATTTTCTTTCTGCTCCTTCTATTATCATCGCACGATGTATGTGTCCACGTAAATTTATCTGTTTGTCTGCGTTTTTCTCGTCTTCATGAAGGCGTTTTAGTCGAAACACACTAACTCTCACACATACACATAATTTTTATGATATCGAAAAGAAATAAATCAGGAAGTGAGAAAATTGCAGAAGCTGTTCCTCTAATTATTATAATTAGTGTTGAATTTGTACCTGTAAATTATGTAGTTAGTTTTTCCTAGTTGTCATTGCTATCAGGTATCTGCTTCACCTACTGATGTAATTAGTGCGATTCGATGTTTGCCATAAAATTACATCTCTCATTCGCTTCATGCGATTGGTCACCGATAGCAAGAATATCAAAGTACACGATTTATAAACATGATTTATGTGAGTCCTTACTCAATATTATCTAGAAATATGATTATATTCGGCATATTTGCAATGAGGGCGCTCGTATAGACGCAGGTTTGTCTTTCATCTTGTTAATTATGTTTCCAGCAGAACTCTTACTGCTCCGGCGGAAACTCATAATGTTTTATCAGTTTAGAAAGTCAAGATATGTATATATCTTGTATATGTGTATGTGTGTGTGTGTGTGTGTGTGTGTGTGCGCGCGCGGGGGAGGGTTATGGGGGTAAAGATCCGCAGCAGGTTTGTTTTGAATCTATGGATTTTCCCGATACCACACGTGACTAGTCCTTCATTCTGATCTCTCTCTCACAGGATGAAGTCACATAAATCAAGGACGAGTCGCTTTCACCAATGAGGAAGACACTTTTTTTTCAAATGTTTGATGTTTTTTTCATCTTCTCACTCTGTCTGCTTATTATTAGTATATTGTAATTTTTTAAAAGATGTTTAAACTGAAATATATGTTTTTTGGTAAGTTTTTAGCCACATTATTTGTGTCAAGCTACTTTGTTTTTTTTTTAAATCGTATTTATGATAGATGCTAACAATTTGAGTTGAGATAAATATCTCACGCCAGTGAGGCAAAAGTCCGCATTAAAACCATACAAGAGATTGTTAAATAAGGCATTTGCCATGAGGAAATTATAATGTCGATCGAAAACTCGGAGAAACCGATATATGTGCTTATACCATCCTCCAACGTTACAAAGACAGTAACTTAAAAATGGAACTATTGTTTATTCTAAAGTTGTTTTTTAAAAATCAGATTAAAGTTACATAATTTTAGTCTTTTAAATATAATGTCACACAATGTGGCTATGTAAAGACAAGCAGTGAATCAATATTTGGCAGTTTTTATCGGTTCTCCATCGAGTTTATAATGGTTTGTATCACTTTTGTGTTTGCAGATGTTTATCACATGAAATGTTCCTATTCTATCTGATTCTATTGTCTGCACGTAAATCGTATGTTCTCAATATCCACACTAATGTAAGAGGGATAGATGAGCACACTGGTGACAGTTTGTTGTGTCGTCATTAGGTGTAGGAGTCATTACACACACAAAAAATCAAAAATGCCGATCTGTACCATTTTATATATATATATATATATATATATATATATATATATATATATATATATATATATATATATATATATATATATATATATATATATATATATATATATATATATATATATATATATATACATATACATATATACATATGTATCTATGTATGTATGTAAATACATATATTTCAAGACTGCGTAGCAATGGCGACCTAAATTAAAACAAAAAATGATGGCTATCGTTATAGTTATATACACTGACCTGCACATTTCCTTCATAGATTACTCAAAAACGTTTGACTGTGCCCAGCACCAGATATTATGGAAGATAATGAACAACATCGATTTCACAAGACAACTGATTCATCTGAAAGAAGAGCTTTACTTTTCAAGATCAAAAGGCTGCAGTGAAGTTAGAGGGTGTTCTTTCAGAGTGGTTTGAGATATAGAGTGGAATAAGGCAGGGATGCACACTCTCCCCATACCTGTTCAACATCTACGCAGAAAATATAATGAGGAACGTGAGGCCCTTTGTTGGCCTCTACGCTCATGCCTTACGCTTAGGTTCTTGTTTGCCGCGCATTCCCGTAGATCCCTTCCTTGTTGATTCGGCATTTGTCCGATTTTATTGCCTCTAATTTCCCTAGGATCTCTTTCTCGCCTCCGCGTCCTTCAACGGGTGAGAACTGGCTACTGTTTGCTATTTAACCTGGCATCTCGAGTTCATATTATTTTTTTCCACTGCTACATTACTATCAGGATAAGTATTTTAAATTTACTAAATTTATTTTATTTTACTTCCATTATATCTTATCTATTTCCACTTTTTCTGTGTACTTTCCCCTCCTTATTTACCACCTCTATCTTTCCCTACACCCTCCTGTCCCCTATTATGATACCCTATCTCTGCTTCCTCCGTCGGCCTTTGCTATTGTCCTGCTGTCCCTTTTTTCCTTCTTATCACCACTATTTGTGTCTCTATATAAGATTTGTTTACTGTGGTCTTTGTCCTGATTAAGGCGTTTTAGTTGAAACGTTGACTCTCACTGTGTCTCGTTGTTAGGTTGTTTTGTTGACTTATTTTGGTAACACTTGTACCAATTTGTGTTCACTGTGACCATACACAACGCTCACTACCACGCTATAAACATCGGTGGTTTTGAAATCCCCGAATTACACTGTTCTTTTTTCAAATGATATAAAATGATTGTAACAACTAATCAAGAACAGAAAGAAATACGGCGAATAGCAATACCGAGATATAGAGCGTGGATAAATTGAAATGCTTACGAGAAAACATTGGTGCAGGAGACTGCATAGCGGAGATAAGGAAGATTGGCAATGATATATTTAAAAATAACACGTTTGAAAACATTTGGAAAAACAATAGAATAGAAACGGAACTGCTAATGCTAAGAACTTTTCTTTTTCCTGTGGTAACATACGGCTGTGAAGCATGGATCCTAAGTAATACAGCGGCAAAGAAGATCAACGCCTTTGAGATGAAATGCTGCAGAAAGATACTTTGAATATCATGAAAAGAAATAAAGAGAAGCTCAGATATTATGAACACATTGAAGATTCCAGAGTGTTAGTTGCTAAACACAATAGCAAAAAGAAAACTACACCTGTTTGGTCATATAAAGAGACACAACTGTTTAGAAAGATAAATAATGGAGGGCAGAAGTAAGGGGGAAGGAGTAAGGGCAGATCAAGAAGATGATGGACCAGACAACATTAAAGGTACCATGAATACGTCGCTGGAAAATGAAAGCCGCATGCCCAAGACATAGTAGAGTTTAGGGAGTTTTGGAAAACAACTATCAGGAGAGTTGACACGCCACATGACACACAATGTTTCAACGGAGTTCATGAAGTGTGATTGTAGATAATATCAGAAAAAAAGCGATTGTGGCGAAGCTGAAAGAGGATGATTGGACTGATAGACTTTCCCTCAAGAATAGTACAAAAACAGACACTGTCGTAGATCATTTTGTTTTAATTTTTAATTTTTTTTTTGGGGGGGGGGGGGGGTGGTTGGTCTGTTATCCAACTGATTTCCTGCCAAGCGTCCATTATGTAACTATATATAGTAGAAATCAGGTTATTCGAATATTAACCGAAAAATTAACCGAATCTCCAGTTATCCGAATTGAATTTGGGTGTATACTTTTAGAGCGAGAGCGTTAGTAGTAAAGTCCCGGGGAAGTGCGCACTTGCCGTTACTATTTAGATTATTTGCAATACATAGTTGCTTACATAACAATTGTATTTGAAAATACTTACGTTTATGGGGTCTTTGTCACCTGTAATATTTTATGGTATTGTGTCCTGATATGACCTAATTGGACTTCGTCTGCTGGTTGAAAGGGGCTCTCCAAAAGAGAGGCAAACTCATTAACTACCTACCTACCTAGTTGCTTACATATTATTGTACTTTTATCAATAAAATTTCGTTCATTTCAATGTATGATTGAATGTATGTACACTGTTTTGTTTATCCGAATCTTCGATTATCCGAATCGATCCGATCTACAATTAATTCAGATAATCAGATTTCTACTGTTTATAAATAAATATAGCTGCAGCAATCTTCTTGTAAGTGTGCACGTTGCAAATGATTATTTACCTACGTTTTATACGAGTGAAACACCTGCCACTTTCGTGACTGTATAAATGGTTACTTTAAAAAGATCAAAACAGTACGGATAAACTGTCAAACTGGATTTATTTACTTTGATCAAAATTTAGAGTTTGGGTTCAAAATTACCTTGTTGAACAGGTGTGCCTACTGAACAGGTGAATCTAACATGGCATGGTTGACTGGTTGTTATGAACTTAAATTCATAGCACATATTCACCACACAACAGACATCCAGATATACCGAACATGCTACATCTTCACAAATACAGTTAGTTGTCAAGAAGCATTGCCGGGTTTTCCCTTCACACATTTTCTCTAGTATTGCTAGAAAATGTATGAGCTTCGTTTTTTCCAATGTCTTTCGCTCTTGTAAGGAAACGGAGACTTAGACTCCTAGTTCAGGGTGCAAAGAATATATTCACTGTCTTCTTTTTAGGTAGGAGAACGACTGGGGAACGTTGGGGATAAGCTGACAACCTGTCACACGAAAAGCAATCATCGTTGTCACATTTTGTGTAGGAGACGACTGAGGAAAGTTGGGGGATAGCTAACAACCTGTCACACGTGAAGCAATCATCGTTTTCAAATTTTGTCTAAATTTACTACTTTTGCCTTCTATCAAATAAAAAAAGCTATGGATGTCGGAAACACGTGGGCTTTCGGACATTGCACCATTGCCCCTTTATGTCATGCTCCTAGGTGACAGGGAATGCAAGATGCGGATAGAAAAGTAATGAGTTATTTGGCTCAGATGTGTGTGCCTTGCTCCTGATAGGACTTGGCAATCCTGAGATACTGGTGCACTGGAATGCCTTCCTTCGGGGACTAAACATGTGGCCATAAATTTCCCTTATTTGAGGCCTAATATGAATCTGGTTATCGACTCAGGGTGTCGAGAAGAATTATATTTTTATCAGAAAGACTATGTGCTGCCAAGGGCTAAAATGATTATTTCATCACCATCAAGTCTTTCTTCAGAATAGTTTAGTTCTGAGTGCTGATTTCACGCAGCTTCACGTGTCTCGGTGTATCCGATTTGTATTCTGTGCATTTCATTGACTGCGACACACAGTGTACACAAAGCGACAAATCATCATATGTGAGCCAATATGAGTGATGCAGTGTGAAACAACTTAAAACTATTCTGGAAAAAGAACTGGAACTAACTGTAGGGAAAATAACAGTAATGCATATGGTTAACCGACTGTTCTTATGCTGTCGTAGCATATCCTTATCTATCTTGAAGTCGGTGATTATACTGATTCTTGTAAAACATCAAAAGTTTAGTAGGAGTGAGCCCTATATGACATGGCCTTAGATATGTCTTGGGTAAAGGGAAGAGGTTTACATCAGAAACATTTTGAGAAAGTATTATAATATAAATCCAAAGGGGGGGGGGGTAGTTTTGGTTCCCCACCTTTTAACACAATTCCTGTTATAGGGGGTGTTGAACACCTCTGTCCCATTCCCCTTATCTCGGGCTTGGTATGTGAAGATTTTTATCAAGATTGTTGTAACAGCATGTTTTAACAAAAAATTTCAGTGCTAAATACGACACAATTGCAGTAAGGCAAAAAATTGTCTTTTTAAAAGTACATCTAACGAAAGATTTCGCTTGAGATCATCACAGACCAAAGGTATAAAGAGGCTTCATTGCCAGCTCCAGCATTGTATAAATATGAAGAAGATGACATTAGTTCGGTTTGCCCTCTCTTTTGCTTACGAACTAAATCGAGTCACCATCTTAAAGATTCCATTCATTCATGCAGCTGTTCTGATAACTTCCAAGTCTAATATGTAATGAGAAAGCTTCAGTCATTTGCTAGACAAAGCTAGAGCATCGGGTTATCATACATACATAGAATACTACCACAATCGTAGTGGTGCTATTTAGTATACTAGGGTGAGAAATGTCTAGCTGTGACAGTTATATGTTGAACAGATTGTTAAACGTGAGTGGTTTCAAACAACACTGGAATAAACTGGAGGTTATGGATGGTTAGAAAACTACTAGAGTAGTTCTCACAGACTGCTATAAGTGGTGTGAAGAAAAAAAAAAGCCATTGAAATTTACGAGTATTTCTCTGGTATAATGGACAGAGTATCAATGTAACATATTTCAACGACATATATAAATTGTTGAGAGCCAGTGGAACATATTTCACTGACACATGGTTAGAAGATGCGCTATTAATATATTTCGCTGACTGATAAAATTTGTGGTCGCTATAATAACATTTCGCTAACACTAAATAGAATCGCCCGTGTGTTGCCGGGGCCCGAAAGTGGAGCAAAGAATAGTAGCACTGTTTACCTTCCACGCATGTCGTAAAAGGCGACTAAGGAGGTTATGGGATGGAGTTGGCTATCCCATCCCATATAGGGTCAGTGACCCAAAGTCATGCTGAAGTCGGATGTGTCTGTCCGAAAGACGCAGATATCGCACATAACACATGACACATCGCATTTCCTTCTCCGGACTACATCCTGCTAATCTGCAGGAGTTTGAGAACGAACGCAGAAGAAGAAGAGTCGTTATAATAGATTAAATGGGGTGCAAAGTGTACCGCTCTACTCGCGGCGGACTAAGGGTTAGCGTTAGCAGATAACCAAGATCCCAAAAGTACCTACTCGTGGTGTACCCTGGAAGCAGAAGTACAGCTGCTCGTGCTGTTTCTGGCTAAACCTTTTGGGGATCGTGTCCGTGAATGTGGAGGCAGCAGATGAAAAGAGAATTGACTGCAACAGAGACAGTCAATATCTCCTACACCACCGTGCCAACACACGCAGTGGCACTGTCGACAAACAGTGACGCTAGTCAGTCCGGTCCGAGCATTGGAGTGACGCAAATTAAAACGACAGCAAAAGGTAAATGCATGGCGAGAGACGAAAAGACATCATACTGACTACAATGAAAGGGCAGAACAGCGCCACAGGGCAGCATCAAGTGCAAATAGAAAAGGAAAGCGTTCCGAGAAAATCGGAACTACAAGCTATGTTAGTCCGAGACAGGCTTCTAGTTACCGTTGCTCCTTACGGACAGAGACCAAGATCCAGTCGTGTGCGCCCAACAAAGAAAGCAGCCCTGCCCAACTCTAATGTTTAGCTTTTCTATAGCGAAAAATTATTCTCGGAGAGAAAGGGTTCCGTATCCGATAGACTCAGGCACAGATGGGACAATGTCGTTTAGCTCGAGAACACGCCTTGCTTCTAAACGCGTGGTGAGACTCGGACGAGGGGTTCATGATGTCGGTGAGCTACACCGTCTATGAAGGCGAAAGAGCCTGGGTCCAACTCTTCTGTCGAGGTCTTCCTTAACCAGAATCAGACTCGCGGATCATAAAAAGTTCAGTACCCGATGGGCACATGCACAGAACGTCTAATTACATGAGGCAAGCTCACTGACTGTGGAACACCTCGTGCGAGATAGAGGTCAACGACAATCGTCTCGGTGAAGAGTCTTTACGCACCCGCGCGCCTATCGACAGATAGTCAGGCTGTCACAGGCTAGGGAAGCCCACTATGTGAATTAAAGGCATGACAAAAACGGATGTACTGAGCCTCGAATGTCCGTGCCACAAAGTGAGCTAACCGAGGTGCAAATAACACAGTTCAACTGATGTGAACTAGCAATAGAACCGTACTTCACTCTCCCCGGCGGAAACTACACGATTTATTCGTTGTAGTTATAAGAGAGCTAACACAGACGAAGAAGAAGATTTAAATGACTTATAGTTAGAAAATATCTAAAGCAATTTTTTTTAAAAAGCCAATAACATATCTTATTCAGAGCGTAGCGATAAACACATGATTTTGTACTGTTTGTAGCCGTTACCTAGGTAATATATACACTTACATTGTTACTGCAGTCGTGCTTGTTGTCTATGTACTGTCAAGTATCTAGATGTGTCGAATGACTTGTCTAAACATGAGGTCTCATATTGGGAAAATAGAAGCAAAGGCAAAAAGAAAACTTGTCATCCTGGGGAAATTAGCAGAAAAAACTGGAGGAGGGGCGCAATAAGACAAGTTTGAAGAAGGTGCAACTAATACTAGAATACAAATCAACAGCATGGGCTTCAGCAGCCAATTTCCATCTATAATCTCTGGACAAATTACAAAATCAAGCACTTCGTCTTATCACAGGTCTATGATGACTTCTCCCAGAAATGAAATGGACAAAGTTACAAGTGTTACCCCCTATCAAACAGTCTGGATACGAAGGTCATTATCCACGCAGAGGTTACAAGATCATGCTAGCACATCCAATGACGACCAGATTCGGTGACCTAGCCAGTGGAAGGCTGAAGAGAAGCAGTGTTTATTCGCCAATCCAAAGAAACCAGAGAATACAAAGATGAATTAGCTGCCATAACAAAAGAAATAACACACTTTCCCTGTTCCGTGTGAGCAATATCAAAATCTCACTGTGAGGACCACCATAAACAATACCTACACTGAGAGAGCTGAATACTCTCCAAAAGAAAATAATAGTATGCTGCATGATTGGAGATATGTACCACAAAGAAGCGTGGATACAAGCATATACTGATGGATCAGCACCCAAAGCAGTGAAGAATGGATGTGCTGGAGTGTACATAAAATATCCATAAAAAGTAAATAATTAACATTTTCACCAACTGGAACCTTCTGGCCATACTACTCTGCCGAAGTACAAAATCTAAGCGTTGCTACAGAAATAATTAAACCACGAGTCAATGTCAACAGCTGGTGTTTCTTACCGATGCAATGTCTGTCCTACAAGCCCTTGACAGCGATAAACTACCAGCCCTGAAGGAAGAAGTGAGTATTAAAAGAAGGGTAATACTACAGTAGATACCGTCCCCTGTAGCAAACCAAGAAATGAGGAGGCAGATATTCTAGCAGAAGATGGATCAATACAAGAATAAAGCGACCAAGAAATCACCTACCAAGATAAGAGGACCCTTATCAAGCTATTAGGAAAGTTGATCACCCACAAGACAACTATTACTATTTCGATAGAGCTGAGTATATTAGCATTTTCCGCGTCAGGACAGGACACAACAGACTAAACAGCCACTTAAATAGACTGACTGGTTCCATCACTTCTGTGTTTATGTAAGCAGGCACCACAGACCGCGGAACATATCCTGCAAGATTGCATTACACTAAACCAGTTAAGGGAAAGCTACTGACCCACAGAAAGCTGTATTATGAGCCTTAAGGAGCTTTCAAACACAGCAGCATTTATCACGGAAACCGAACTTGCTGTGTAGGAATGTTACAATGTGAACTAGAAGAAGAAGAAGACAAATTGATACCTGGTTGTTTTTTTTTAAAGTAATAAACTCCAAAATTTCTACCAGAAAAACGGTAGAAATACGAGTAAATATGAGAAAAAATATAGAGTCCTTTGAATAGCAGTTTGTCAAACAAACTCTCAGACGACGTTTCGACCAATTAGATTTCTAGCAAGATAGTGACAAACAAACACGAATGGAACAACGCGGTAGACCGAAGATTCGTCTGTGTTGCCGAAGTCCACAAGAAAACATGTAGTAATAGTAGCATTATAATCTGCCATGCAGATTGTAAGAGGTTATTAAGGAAACAAGAATGACTTTCCCAAAAGTCGAAGTTCTTCAAAGTGCTATGTTTATAGAATTTATTGATTCAGATACCACAATCAACCTGTAAACCACGACACAGCACAATTCATTTCCCGAAATAGATCACTTTAACCGATAGGAGCTTCAGAACAAATGCAGAATAAGAAGATGAGCGTATTCTTTTCTGTTGTGTGAAGCCAGCAAGATATCGAAGACGCAGATAACTTTATATACAAGTGTGAAACAAACAACAGCAGATCTGACAATGATTGAGCAGACAACAGGAAACGCAAAGCAGGATATATTTGCTTGGAAAAGTTATAGCTCTCACGATGCTTCAAGGTTAAAGGCGAAAAACAATTATAAATAAGATTGGTTTGATGTATAAATTAACCGTTCATGTGAGCAAAAATAGAATGCTAAATTGGGGAACTATCAAAGCAATATTTATAGTGAAATGCTTTTCGAAAGGAAAGTCTTTTTAATAAGTACTGTTGTTGAGTGAATAGGCAGATGTTATATTTTATACTAATAGTTACGTTGATTAAGATATACTGTTGATTAATGGGTGAACAGAAATAAACAGTTTCTATTTAAGAGTTTATTTGTCTGTTGGGAAATTGTAAATTAGTATATTTGACATTTTGCGTGATAAACGGTTGTGCTTTTCTAAAGGAAATGGATAGTACTTTTAGACGAAGCACAACTGTGAATACCCCATACGCACACGCACACACGTGTACACAAGCACATAAATACACACACAGCAACTGGCAAATCTTCAGCCGCTAATACGTACTAAAAAATTACATTAAAATTTGCACTCATATACACGTGAGTTTAGTAATGCGATGTTATCTACAAAAATAAGGTCAGTCAAAGTGCTATTTTTGAGCTATTGTATACCCGCTTTTTCATCTTGAATGGTTTTACACATGATCCAGTCGATGACTATTCCAAATAGCATCATTGGTGATAATACGGCAGCCCTGTTGGTGAACAGAAAATGGAGCGACTTCGTCACATATAGTGATCTAAGAGACAAAACACACCAAGAGTATGTTTCAAACATCTTAAGAAAACGAAGATGGAAATACCTTGGTCACGTTTTACGACTAGATGTAAACAGAATAAACCAACAAGCCCTTATGTGGTCACTTGTGGGTAAAAGAAAAAGAGGAAGACCTAAAACAACCCTTAAAAACACCATTCTTAAAGAAGCGGAATTAATAGGCTGTAAGACCATCCAGGAACTAGAGCTGCAGGCAGCGGACCGCATCATATGGAGAACCAAAATCTCTGCCATATGTGTCGCTTGCGGCACGAAAGGAACAAACTAAGTATACACGTTGAGTCCAGATTTTCATTGCAATTCGCTGCCTGTCAGAATCATAATTGTGTTGTGGTAACAATATCAATATATAGTCTCCATAGTTCTCTTCTTTAAGCCTATCAAGAAATGTAGGAATCAAATCCTGATCATGCTTTCATGTTGCTGATCTAGAATGTTCATTGTATAGTCATCGTCCCCTCACGATTTTATACTGCAATAATGTTGTTGAAAGTGAGCTGTGTCGCGTTGTAATATCCATTCAAAAAAGTCTTACATTTATTATGGTAACATACATGACGGCAAAAACAAGCCAAGAAAAATAAGATAAAGTGCAGTAAGGAGCAAATATACGGAGCGATATTATTTTTTTTACTAAATGGATACTTAACAAGATAATAGGAAATAAATTATTAGATACTATTAGGTAATTGGTAATACAAGCAGCACGAGTGTACTTCAACATGCGATACATAGAATATAGTAATGCAGTATTGCTAATCAGTGGTAATACACAATTTAATGTGTGTCGTCTCCTGTGTGTTATCAGTGATTCATCATCATCAAACCCTTAACCCTTCAGGGTCGTAGGAGTGTCACTTTGGTAACATCAGCTCCACAAATTTCGCAATGCCTCTCTGTTATCAGCTCTTTATTTAAGTGTGGAGAATCGTAATCCTGTCCAGTCTTTAATATAGCAATCCATACTTTTCTCTGTCCTTCTCTTCTTCCACCCTTAACCGTTTGCTTCAATATAGTTTTGGAGAGGGAATCATGCCTTATCACATGGTCAAATCACACACGTTTGCGACGCTTCACCACTGCCATGGGATGATCTCAACAATCACAAATTGTCAGAGGTTTTTAAATAGGAGGATGAAAGGATAATATAAAACTAAAATTGTATTAGTATAGAAAGAAGTCCTCGTTAAGATCAGTCCTGTTCGCCGATTCCAAAAAAAAAAAAAGATTAAATTATCTTTTCTGATGCGACTTTTCCATATTGTTCATTGATTGATGACACAAGGGATACAGAAGTGTCTAATGATCTGTCGTTTCAGCCAAGATAAGTGACTGTTTGGGAGTCAAGTCGCAGGGCTATTCTGGAAAAGTGCTTGAGAGAAATAGTAATACTGGATGAAGGAAAAAACAGGATTCACAATAAATGGGAAATACAGCGCGAGAGACACAAGATACCTATAAAAATTGGTATGCAGGATTTTTTTAAATTTTTATGAGACCGTTGTCTGCATTTGTGGAAAACTGTCAACTTGACGTCTACTAATTGAGCCCTGTTAGCTGTAACGCATGGTACAAGTTACACGATCCCGACATTGTCAGCTACTAGCAGTAGAAGTGTGTAAACAGGCGTACACTTCAACTTATTGTCAAGTAAATATGATGGAGGATATTTAAACAGTCGCTGGTAGACTTGATGGCAATGTTTCTTAGATCGGTTCAGTTAATTTATGTCAATTCTGCATTCTTGAATGAGTGTATTCATGAATGTGTGGAAGCATTTACAAGTAATATAATGAAGTGAGGTTCGTCAGGCTCAAAGCTGGAGTGGTACATAGCTGGTCTCAGACATCTATAGTACCAATTTCAAACCGCACCACAAGCAATTGTGCATCTTACTGTTCGCATTAAAACAATAGTAGATTGTCAACTTATCTTTAACTTCCAAATTCACATTTTACGACAGGCCGTAAAGGTAAGAGTGGTAATATTGCTTTCGTCTGAGACCGAAGTCTGGATGGTCACACGTACGGAGAACAATATACTTTGTATTACACTTTATTTTTCTTCTCCTGTTTCGTTCTCAAACATATACAGGTTATCAGGTTGTAGTCCCGACAGCGGAATGTGCTGTGTCATAGCTTACAGCTTGGTTGCGATATCTGCGAATTTCAGTCTGCAGCATGACTACTGGGTCAATTTGACCCTCTATGGGATTTAGACCGTGAACACTACTCCCTAAAACCACCTTAGTCGCTTCTTACTACAGCCATGGCAAGTAACGATGTGGTTATTCTTTGAGCACTTTTGGTGTTCCGACATGACACGTGCGAGAACACATTCCGTTGTTTGGACTACATTATGATAACTGCCATTTTGAAAACGACGAAGAGGGGAACACTTATTAAAATTTCTCTGAGATTGTGTAATTTAACTAATTCATCTCACCATTTCATAGAACTAGTACCGTGGCTGAGATCTTAACGCTGCGGAGTTTACCATTTCCTGACTGGGACCTACTTCCTGCAATTAACCAACTATGAGACACGCTCTTCCGCTGTAATAAAATAGTCCACTGGAAACCTTAATGTCTAATCCGGAACGTTTGTTTACAAAGACACAATTTAAGCTGCGATATGTCAAGTTTGGAACGAACCGGTTTGCTTAAGAGTGGGGTCGTGGGGCCTGGTAAGGTAAAATAATTTTGTGGGGATAGGGGTGTGTAATTGATATGTGGAGTTGGCAGGATGTAATAGACATGTAGAATAGAGCTTTCTCAAGAAATTCGTATATGCTTTATATGTATTGTGATAAGATAGGTAATGTTTGTTCTCTCGGATCATCAAGGAACTACAAGCGATTAAGCTATTGCTGCCTATGTGCAATGAGGAATTTCTCCAGAGCTTTCTTTCATACACAGAAGACTTCAACTCTCATCGTTATAGAATGTTTCGAGAAAAAGCCTTCCACAAAGAGAGAATCCGTGACGTTATGTATCGCACATATTTCCTAAGCAGACAATCACGCGAAAGCCTGCATGCAACTATTCTGTGGTATTAATCTTTGCCACTTTCGATCTTAAAATGTGTGCCTTGAATATGGTCACACGATGTCTCATGTCTGAAAGACAACAACAAAAACAGATGAAGAAATGCTCTAGCCAAAACTCTGTAAGACAAGAAACAAAGGATTTCAAGGTAAAACCACATATAAAAGACTCCCCGTCTCAGTATCAAAGCTTGCAATTTGGTGCAAGCTATGTGCTCTACATTCTGGAAATTTTGACTTATTTATCGATTACAAAACGACGGTGTTAGCTAATTCGTTTAAAGTGTTTAGGTTCAAACCGCGTACTCTCTCTTTTTTATGCAACACTCCTGATGAAATTGGTACTCGACTCGCATAGTTAGTTGGGAAGCTAAATACAGGTAGGAAAATCAATGACCTCCTCGCAACAAAGAATGACAATGTTTAATACTATAAGCAAGAATATACCTGACACTCTGACAGTCTGATGTTTGGTACTGTAAGATAAAACATTCCCGATACTCCGACAGTATTACGTTTGGTACTGTAAAGTATAATAAACCATACACTCCATTAGTATCATATTTAGTACTGTAAGGCAAGCATATACCGGACAGCCATACAATTTGATATACTATATACTTACATTTACATTGTGGTTTATTCTTTTTAAGTCCTTAAATTGTGTTATTTTTTCCCCATTGGTCGTGCCTGCTGGATTATGATATGTTATTAAAATCTCTACAACTCCGTTACGGTTATTGACTGCATGTTTGTTGATATCCTTTCGTGGCACAATGCTAATCTCACCAATATCTTCTCTCTCACTCTGTTTTATGTGTCTCTGTGCGTGTGTATGTGGTTGTTATTAGGTCACTATAGTATATAATTTGTGTTTGCGCCATTACCATCATCAGTATATAACGTCTCTACACAGAATTAGGACTTCATTCGTTATGTTTTTTTAAATATTGTCATGTTTCCGTTGGTCACTATTTATATGCTTAGATTAGCCTTGGCTATTTTTGGCATGGGACTCCAAGTATATAAATTGTAATTTGTTATTCAAATGGTGATGATCACCATTTGTTGCACCCACTTTTGAAGATTCAGTTAGAATATGAATATGATTATGGGTTCATAAAAGGCTGATAAGCCCATTTGAGGCCTTAAATGTCATTGGACAGTATACTGCTTTTTTATCCACCCGAATTTTTAGCAACTCTTCGCTGTTGACCTGCTGCATTTTTCATATTGTCAGAAGGTGCTGCGCCTCTTTTGACTGTAGATCGTCATGTAGCTTTATTCTGTGCAAGTTCTTTCCATATATCTTGGTCTATTTCAAAGACTTTCAGTGAAATCTTTAATGCGCTCTTGTGGCGCTTATTTTGGCCTCCTTGAGATCGCATGCCCTTCTGCAACTCATCAAAGAAAAGTATTTTTTGCAAACGATGATCTGGCATACGTACCAGATGACCTGCCTAGTGAATCTGTGTCTGCATCGAAATAGTGTCAATGCTAGGAATAACAAATATGTCAAAGGAAGTGGTATCCGGAATCTTGTCTTGCCATCTGATGTTCATAACTTTTCTGAGACAATGTGTATGAAAATTATAGTTTCCTAAGATTTCGGCTATACGCATACACAGTTCATGTTTCACCAGCGTATAATATCACTGTAAGTACCACTGCTCTGTAAACTTTCAGCTTAGTCTGTAGGTTAATGCCAAGTATATAAATCATGACCAGCGGAAGGAACCACAATAATTAAAAAAATGTAACGAATGAAGTCCTAATCTGTGCAGAGGTCTCCTATTGCAGACATGGTTTGCTCCTGTATGTACTGCTGTATCGACTAGCATATATTTAGGTTCTACTTGAAGAATTCTTGACTGAAAGTGTACCGGAACATTCGCCTATCAGTAATATTGATCTCCAATCTTACAGACACGGATCCCCCACCCCCTCCCTATTGTTTGGACTGATAAAAGCTCTTCCTTAAATTTTACCCATATGAGTATATATATATATATATATATATATATATATATATATATATATATATATATATATATATATATATATTAGTGAAACCACTTGTTAACTTTAGACAGTTCTTAGGGAAATACATAATCTAGACCTCATTTTGCTGGGTGTTTTTGTTATAGTATATGCTCGAGGTAATACCCGGAGTTGCTCGGATAGAAATTTAAATATGCGCTTCATTATGCATGTCTTCAAACCTGATACTTACGAATAGAAGACTTGTTGACTAATGGAGAACTTACAATCTAGATAGCCCGACTAAATGTTTTGAAGCATACTCTTAGATTTATAATAAAGTACACAAAGATAGCGTTATTGGAACTCCTGCCATAGCATTTTCCACGCCTGCATATTCATAAATGGCATCAATATGCACGAAGAGACAATACAATATCGTTTTCTGTAGAAAATGGTGCATCCATATGTTCATACTACATATTTAATGGTTCCATTAAAGTGCAAAGCTGCGTAATGAATGTGATCAGAATTAATTGGGGATTTTTCCTTTACCAGGTTGTAGTAAAATATCACGTACATTATTTCGAATTTTGATCAACAAAAACTATTTTTCTCATATTTGTTTCCATTGTCAATGTTAAATAATTATATACGGCAATCGTAGATGTTATTTTACCACGCATATGATGATATAAGGAAAGCTTGGACGTTATTTGACCAAGCATATGATGCTATAAGGTAAGCGTAGATACCTTAGCCATTGTGATTTTTACAGGTAGAGTCTAGCGAGAATTTCGTGATGAAACACTTTCCATAATGCCTTTGTTGTTTCAAAAATAGTGTCCTAAGTGCTTAAATGTCCTAATATGCACTATTTTACACTCGTCACATAATGGGAATGCTTATGTTTAGAAAGTAAACGGCAATGGCAGATTCTATAATAATTTTGCAAACAGTTTCATTTGGTAGCAGACAACGCATGTTAATTCTGCTCTCTGGACATGTCCGTATCCCAATTACCCTAATGTCAATCGCCCTCTCCTCTCCCCAGATTCAAAACGCAGTGGCCCAAGTTGAGAACCACTGTCCTAAAGAAGGAAATAGGTCATACACCTTTTGCATAGGATTGAGGGAAGGATGGACACAGAGTGAGCAATCTTCGCTTTCTACTGATACCGAATGACTTTTGTCTCTAAGATTATAATTGCACAGGCGTCTTGGTAGTCTCGTCAGAACTGTACACGTGAACATTTATGCCGCTGTCATATTCACAACATCCCAGATTCCAGCAACATAAGCAACATGAGATAGCGTTAGTACTATACAGGCGGTTGTTAATGAATGTCTTGTCTTGACCTTTTTATCATCTCCATTTCACTTTCCTGTTGGGGTTATTATCTTGCAGAATGTGATCCGGAAGTAGTATAGTCTGGATAGTAATGTAATTGGAAGCATATTTTATTTGTCTGCTGACCAGTTAGATCCGATTTCAATATAGAGTAACTGTTTTAGTCGGCGTTAGACAGTGGATGATGCACTCTATGTTATCAACTCAAGGAATATGGGTTGTCAATGCAAGGTGCATTATAGCTAAATATGAATTTCAAATGTCTGAGTCCGATTATGATTTGAAGCTGTCACTGAAGTGCTCTGTTGCTGCCACTTGATGAAATTGAAAGTGACGACATCTGATCAGTGTACTATTTTGTGGAGATCAGAAAACACAGAGGAAAACATTATATCAGTGGAGTAAAAGTTACAACCACCAGATACCGGGGAGAAAAACATTGAGCACAGTAAAAGTTGCAGTCATTAAGTACCAAAGATGAAAACACTCTTTGAATGCAGTAAAATCTGCAAGCACCAGATACCGCAGAGTAAAGCACTATGTAAATGGAGTGAAAATTGCAACCACCAGGTACCCCAGAGGAAAATTCTATATGAGTGGAACAAAAGTTGCAACCTCTAGGTATCACAGAGGAAAACACTGTATGATTGTAGTAAAAGTTGTATCCACTAGGTACCACAGAGGAAAACACTATATGTGTGGGGTTAACATCGCAACTTACCAGGTATCACTAAGGAAACACTATATGAGGAGTGAATTAGTACACCAGGGCCGTAGAAAATAACAGAGTAAAGATTGAGATATGTTTATCAGGAATAGCAGCAGAAATATACCGTAAAACATTGGATGTAGAACACTAAAAATAATTTCACAACTGACCACGAAAGTAATGGAGAGAATGTGTCGCAGTCCCTGAGCTGCTTAAAGCACAAGAATTACCCACATTTATTGCCGGATAATTAAAATGAAATTAATGCAAGGCAGGTACTGAGCAAACCTGCTCTAGATCACAAACATCCGATGGCTTGTTTGTACATAGCACTAGATAGTCGGTAAAGGTCACATATCGACAAGTATGGCTAATATTTGTTTTTTACACTCAGTATACGGTCTAACATATTACCATTTTCTTTACACATTCTGTACACTCTTTGACAGACATATTTTCTTTATAAACTTTATATACGATCTTTAGTCCGTTTATAAATTCGTAATCACACATTCAAGGGAATATTTTATAAACTATCTGTTTGATTGCAGAGATTTTTGGAATCCAATTGTTTATTCAAACCGACACTAAAAATGTTCAAATTTGTTTCCAACGAGCGATATTACTACTCCTGACGCCGCAAGGCAAACAAGGGATACAACGTATAGATAGTTAGACTAAAAATGTTTTTGGTTTTTTTCTGAAAATGTTTGTAGTTGAACAAGTTTCCTCTATGATTTATATACATATGAACCCCATCTGCGTTGCGTAGGATATAAGATGTTCAACAGTATTCATTCAAGTGTACCCAAAGCAAATTACTGTCTAAATAATCGGAACACATTTGCATTGGTGACGTTTAGTTTATATTATTTGAGCTTTTCATTTGTTTTGACGGAAAGTAAAAATATATTGACCAATTGAAGACATGATACAAATTAAAAACGTCACCAATCACTGCGTTTCCCCCTATCTACAGGCAAGGCTATGTTGTATCATTATCTAAAAACAGGGGTTGTGTTTGTGTTAATAAAAAAAAAAAACCAAGAAGACGATGGACTGACATTCAAGATAACATGAATACGCCGTTGGAAAATGCAAACCTCATGTCCTCATGAACAGACAGGGATTCAATGAGCTCATTGTGAAGACAGTGTTCTGGAGAGAATACGTCACATGACATGACCAAAGAAAACAAACAACAACCAGGTACTCTCATTTCTTATTTTGCACGCGAATATAGACCATGTTTAGAATTGGAATCTGATTTCCTGAGTGCAAAAGTGTTATTTTGACAGCCATAGGACACTCATGTTGACACAATGATCTATTCATTGGTCACTCCAGCGTGTTGTCAACATACTTAACAATAAAAAGCACTGAAATAATCAGTTGGACCAACAGAAGTGATGCAATAAATACATTGAATTATATTTTTAAATATTTTTTTTGGGTTGCAAAAACACCAAACTCTGTGTCTCAAACATAAATGTGAAATGGTCGTTCAAAGTCGTATTCTACGTGTGGTTATTATGTTACCGTTTTAGTGTCCTGCAATTTTAATTCATGTATAATTAACAATGAGTGTAAAGTGCAAATTTATTACAATGCAGAAAGTTACCGTTGTACTCTACAAGCATCTTTGCAAAGAATCTAAGATTGGTCATTTATATTGTGACATTAATAACCCTAAACAGCGAATTCAATTGATTCGTGGTCTGAATAGATCATCTTATTCCCGTTGGGTGAAACATGATTCAATAATCACATATGTTAAACAAGGAAGAAAAATGAAAGTTGATGACTTCGATATAGATGTCATAAGACGAGAGATATTGACAAATATTTGCTAAAAAATGAACTTGTTTCTCTTCGGAAATTCTAAATAAAATTGCAGATGGATTGCGATATTGAAATATCTAAAAGTTCTCTGTAGAAAATTGTAAGTACCGCCGGCTTCACTTTCAGAAAACCTTAGGCGTCAGGTATATTATTTTTTGAAAAGCCACACTTGATTGCTGCCTAAAGTAAATACCTGAGAAATATCAGATCCGGGAGCGGAATAGCCAAAGTTATGATATTGTAAATTTGGACAAATCCTTAGCCAATGCTCATCACACAAATACTAACGAATGGCAATCAGTTAACGGTGAACATAAAAAAACAAACCATTCCAAGCAGTAAAGACCAGCGAATTATACTCAAGCAGCCTGGAAGAAGAACAGCTCCCAAATCCACGAGGTTGGACTTATTTTGCAATCAAAATGTACAGATGACAGGGGCTATCATACTGAAATGAGTAGACATATTTCCGGGAATTGGATGGAGAACAGTCTTCTCCCAATTCTAAAAGGACCATCATGTTTAGTAATGGACAATGCTTCCTATGACAATGCAGTATGACAGGAAGACAAAATAACAAATACATAAAATACAAAAGACCAAATTAAGACATGGCTTACTAAGGAAAATGTCCACATCGACTATACTTTTTTAAAGCCCGAATTGTTACAGCTTGTGAAGAAGACAAATAAGACAAAAGGGTGTATTATATTGATAAAATTATTGAACAATTTGGCCACACTTCTCTGCGACTATCGGCATATCATTCTCACCGTAACGCGATAGAATTAGTTTCGGCTAAGGTCAAATGGCAAGATACAGAATACGATGTTTGAAATGTGTGATGTTGAAGCTCCGACACGCGAGTACATCTCCAACATAGACGTTGAGTTTTGGACAAAATGTTTGGATCATGTAATCCGAGAGGAAGATGACTACTGGCACCGAGATTGATTACAATTTCTGCAACCATTAACTATAGTCAACCTCTGGAATCATCAGATTCGGAATTTTGAAGAAATTATTTCGTAAACATACGACATAATAACCCTACATAAAAAAAAGTGTATGTTGAGTACGTCATTTGGGTACATATACAGTGACCAAAAAAATACATCTTATCCAATATCGGCTAAAATAATACAGTATTTAAGCGCAGTTTAAAAAACCGTGGGGTTTAATAGTTACCGAAGGGCAGACTAACAGCTGCATACTGCAATGAAGTTTACTATTGCACATACGAGTGACGTCACATACAATTGAACACATACAGAAATTTCACATATAAAGTATTTTTAGACGATACGCAATTGAATACATTGTTACTTGACAGTAACATATTTACTGTAATATATAAAATTTAACCCCACTTATTTGCAATAGACCAAAAACTCCAAATAATTTCGCCGACATGCACAATCCAGAGCACTACGGTATGTTCTAAATGATATAAGTATTTTTTCTTCGAATAAAATGTAATACTTCATGCCAAATATCTATGCGAGCAGACAGACAGTTTCTGAGATATTCGATTAAATGTGTGACTACGAATTTATAAAAAGACTATAGGCCCAACACTAACATTTTCGTTTACACTCCCTATATACGATAAGCATACTACAATTTTTAATGGTTGCATCCTTGATACGACCTAATACACGGCAATTTTCATTACACATCCAGTATACTAACAATAACATCATTTACACACCCTGTATACTGTCTATACACTACACGTTTCTTTACACTTGTATCACCCGGCAGTGTTTGTGTTTACACTCAACCCTTTCCCGTAACGTCGCAAATATCATAATTTAATCTTTCACGTGCATGTGGTCAAATCAGAGAACTCACAAACAAAATGTGACCGATATTACATTCTATGTTAGATAATTGACCAGCTTTATCGGTGACCTGATACGGTTGACTGGGACAAAGCTGTATTGAAGAATACAGTATAAACAAATAAATGGGAGAAGTGATCATCATCATCAGGTGCCATGCCGGCTGGCGTAGGCAGTCATGGCTCTCCACATCTCTCTGTCCACAGTATTATGTATCAAGATCGTTGTTGTTTCCCTGCTATGCCAGGTTGTCAAACTGTCTAATAGTTTCTTACGTTGTCGCCCTCTGTCTCTGTTGCCTTCAATTTTGCCTGTTGTGACTATGTTCTCCAAACCTGCCTGTCTCATGAAGTGGCCAAAAAAAGAAGATTGTCTTTTTATTATATTATTGATTTCTGTCCGTTTCTTATTTGACTCTTTCAACACCTCTACATTAGTTTTTCTGGCAGTCCATGGTATTCTCAGCATTCTTCTATAGAACCACATCTTTATTGCCTCTAGTTTCCTACTTTCTAGTTTGTTTATTGTCCAAGACTCGCATCCATATGTTAGTATGGGGGTTATATAGCACTGCAGAACTCTCTTTCTCTCCTCTAATGACAAAGTCATATTACACAATATTTTTTTCATTTTTCGGAATGTTGTTTTTCCTGTCCTATTCTGCTTCTTATTTCTGTTGAACTACATGTGGAAGTAGTACATGTGTTGTTTTTTTTATCCCCGCTTACATTTCCAACGATTAGTGATCAAAGTTAATCATTGCATTCATTTAACTTTGTTATTAATGTTTTCTAGGGCTCTCTGTTAGCCCACGAACGGCGTTTAAATACAGAGGAAATGATACATGTCTGTCTGAGAAAGTGACAGGTAGAGGAGACAAACTAGTTGAGTGCCATATGTGGATGCGCAGAAAGTTCGGGAAAGCTGAATTTATGACATCCTGTTTTTGTTGATAATTTCTGAATTTGCATTCATGTTAGAGATGTACTTATAGAATATAGCACGCTATACAATAGCGCTGTTCCAGTACAGTACAATTCAAAATGCTTTCCCAAAACTCCATTTAATATCTCAATAACAAATAATCGAATTAACACGCACTTATGCTTACATTTTTATATTTTACGTGGCCATATCATTTAATAATTAAAAATTTTGCAGGTGTTGCATTGTCTTAAAGCGGCACATTTCTTTGATGTTTGTTCCAGTTATAATTTTTGTGTTCTCGAAGAATGTAATTTATGGTTATTTAACTATTGGTTGACATTTTATGAGCTATAGGTGTGCCATCAGTTTTCATCCGAACGGGTTTCAACATTGTATCATGAAATATATGACTATTAGTTTTTAGTTAATTCTCAATAGAGCAAAATTGAAGTCGGTGAACGTTTGAAGCAAGGCTTAGACTGAATTCATAGACAAATAGAAGTGCTGTGGACAAAGCGAGGGAAAGACTGAATTCATAGACAAATGACAGTAAAGTGAAAGGAAGCGAGGGTAAGACTGTATTCATTGAAAAAAAAAATAGAAATGCTATGAAACTAATAATAAACATATCAAGAGGTGTTGATAAATTACGCCAACAATTAAGGGAGGCGGAGTGAATCTAAACAAGTTTGAAAGTTGTTGACATGGGGGAGCGTGAGATTGACGAAAGGACGTCAACAATACCGGATTGTATACACCAATTAAGGAGCGCGGTATTCTTGTTGATAGTGAGCTTGCTCACTATTGCTCACTATATATCCCCACTATCCCCGTGTTACAGTGTGCAGGTTTGAAATCATGTCCAGACAACAACAAAACTGGGTCGTGATTTCTCGTCGGGCACCACCGCTCCTCCTGTGGACCCAGCTGCAAATGAGTACCCGACACATGCGTTAAGGAAGGTAAACACAGCAAGAAAGTGAACTGGGCCTACTAGCTGCTGCGGCGTAGCACATGAAAAGTTATCTTCATCTCTGGCAGTAAGTTTTGCAATGGGACCCACCCATACACCAATTAAATAGGTTGAATTTGAAACAAAATATCTAATATTGTTTAATAAATCAAGTAGTTACTTCGTTCCTTGTTTGCTTTTAAAAATATGGGGGGGGTGAATTAACATCTTTATATTCGCATAATTAAGCAAGGGGATCTATATTATTAACATTTTATTACCAAGAGGAGGGTGGGTCAACAAAAGCTATTTTTGACGTCATTTATGGGCAGTCCTAATGACATCTGTGATAAATCTGTAAAAACGAATCATGGGGTTTTTGTGTGGTGGAGTTGGCCATGACAGGCCTTCATTCGGTACGTTTTTTTATTATTGTCTAGCTAGTCATTGGGCACTATTTATATAATTGGGGTCACCCGCCAGAAATAATTAAGGCCGACCAATTAAATGCAGGGAACTAATCACAATCGGCCTTCTAGGTCAACAGTCTACAGGTTGTGACTTTAGACCAGTCTTGTGACTTGAGCCTGGTCGTGAGATGGCTGCCCTATTCCTTAAGTGGGTGAAAGTGACCTATCAGCCATGCTGAAGAGAAAATTACTGGTAAATAAATACAAAATAGTGCCCAGAAACAAAACAAAGCGAAGGACTACCAAAACGCCACTCCGGCTGATGCGCCACAATTAATGTACAGGGACACCACAAAAGAAATTAAATTAATTATGTAACGAAGACAGTCGCATACTCAGGGCGTCAAAATTTCTAGTACTGCCCAATACTGTTCATGATCCTAATAAAATCCGATTTCATTAGACGTTTTGGATTTAAGACGCAATTTCAGGATAAGTAATATTACTTTATTTTTGAAAAGAAGGCGTTGTAACTTGTACAAGTGTAAAATTATTGTATATCTAAAATGCAATTATAACTTGATATACAGTGCAGTACACGTTTATATGTTGACTGTTGATACATCCAATGCAGTACACATATACTGTGACTGTGTGTTGATGCAACAGAAATGAAAGCCTTCTGCACAACATCAGATATGAGCTAAGACAGATCCAAAAATCATCAGCTATTGCCCTTCAGTGGATACCTTCACACTGTAGAATAATGGGAAATGAGAAAGCGGATGCTCTGTCAAAGGCAGGAAGCGAAATGGAGCAACACAGACACCCACTGTCTTACGGAGAAGCAAAAACTATAATCCAGAACACTTACGCAGCAAAGTGGAAGAAACAAATGGAAGGGAAATATGAACATGATGCAATACATCTCCAAAGATATCAACAGACCACAATGTCTCCTTAGAACAGGCCACTGCAGACTATTGGGTCACCTTTTCCGATTAAGGATCTCATACACAGATGCATGTCAATGTGGATCCGGAACCCAGACCCCGGAACACATACTTCAGGACTGCCCAACATACAAAGAGCAAAGACAACATACCTGGCCAGAGGATACAGACTTGAGGCAAAAGCTATGGGGAGAAGACAGTGGACTTCGTCTTGACGACAGGCCTGACGGTATAGCATGAGCACAGATGCTGAACGCAGAAGAAGAAGATACGTTGACTGTATTGATATATCCAGTGCAGTACACGTTTATACGTTGACTGTGTTGACACACCCAATACAGTACATCTATACTGTAACTGTGTTGATACATCCAGAGCAATACAGGTTTATACGTTGATTGTGTTGATGCATTCGGTGCAATACAGGTTTATACGTTGACTGTGTTGATATATCCAGTGCAGTACACGTTTATACGTTGACTGTGTTGACACACCCAATACAGTACATCTATACTGTAACTGTGTTGATACATCCAGAGCAATACAGGTTTATACGTTGATTGTGTTGATGCATTCAGTGCAATACAGGTTTATACGTTGATTGTGTTGATGCATTCAGTGCAATACAGGTTTATACGTTGATTGTGTTGATGCATTCAGTGCAATACAGGTTTATACGTTGATTGTGTTGATGCATTCAGTGCAATACAGGTTTATACGTTGATTGTGTTGATGCATTCAGTGCAATACAGGTTTATACGTTGATTGTGTTGATGCATTCAGTGCAATACAGGTTTATACGTTGATTGTGTTGATATATCCAGTGCAGTACACGTTTATACATTGACTGTGTTGATGCATCCTTCTTCTTCTTCTTCTGCGTTCATTCTCAAACTCCTGCAGATTAGCAGGATGTAGTCCGGAGAACGGAATGCGTTGTGTAATGGTTTACAGCATTGCTGCGATATCTGCGCCTTTCGGCCTGACACATCCGACTTCAGCATGGCTTTTGGGTCACTTACTCTATATGGGATGGGACATCCAACTACATCCCATAACCTCCTTAGTCGCCTTTTACGACATGCGTGGAAGGTAAACAGTGTTGTTATTCTTAGCTCCCCTTTCTGGTCCCGGCAACACACGGGCTAGTGAAAGAAGATGCATTCAATGCAGTACACGTTTATACGTTGACTGTGTTGAATAATCCGGTGCAGTACACCTATACTGTGATTGTGTGTTGATGCATCTACTGCAGTCACTACACATATACGTTGACTGTGTGGAGATGTATACAACACTGTACCCATACAATGGCACCGACTGATTGTGAGATTATTGATATAGATAGATACACCACACCGCGTGAGGAAAGTCAATGTGTCTAGTGAAATCAATCCAAGCTGCAAAGATTCCTTCACATTATGCAAATTTAATGTCATGACCACTTATTACATAGTGTGCTGTGATGAATAACGTCAATAAATATAGTCATTCTTTTGATTGCTACCATTTTCTTCTTTGTCTTTATTCAAAATTTGATCCCCCCCCCAATAGCATCATGCCCCCCATTAATTCATTTCATTGTATATATCACGTATTTATATTTCACGGTCACGATCATTATACTGTACAGTATAAGTTGCTCTTGAAAACTGCATGCCGAGTGAAGTGTATGTAAGTCACTGCAAATGAGGTGTTTTTATATTCTGCCATATTCCAATCCTTCTTGTGTATCCCTGCCATGGCAGCCTTCGAAGGCTAAATATTGACATTGCTTTGATGATAATATCTTTTCTTTTCAGTATCTGAGTGTTACTATAATAGTAACAATAAAAATAATGGTCTTTCTACACATAATTTTCATTAGTATATCACATACAATTTTCATTAGTATATCACATACAATTTTCATTAGTATATCACATACAATTTTCATTAGTATATCACATACAATTTTAAAGAACACTCATCATCGAGTAGTACCACAGTCCTGCCCAATCAATCACTGGTGTAGAAGTCGAAGATACCAGGCCGAGAGGCGCACCTGCAACCAGGGTATCACTCAACGTGACTAGATAGCATTTATTCACACAAAAAAAGACTTGCTGTGTAGAGATGTTAAACTGAGAACGAGAAAACAAAGAATAAAAAAATTAGTAGAAATGTAAAAGAACTTCAACTGTTGCTTATCTTTGCAACTGACCCGTTTCGTTACGTCACAAATTCCGTTGTATAGCATTGTCTATGTATGTATCCGAGGCATTGATAATGTTCTACTTGTTGTAGTTTCTCTACATATATTTTGATGTTTAGTACCTGCTCTTCTGTGACTGCCGATGATCCTTTTTAATGTTTATATTCAGTCCATATTCTTTACTTGATTTATCGTCTTGATCTATTAGTATTTCTAGTTCATGTTCACGTTTTGCTAAAAGTATTTTATCATCAGCATATTTCAGGTAGTTTATTATTTTTCCACTGATCTTGACTCCTGGCATACCTTCTTTATGTTTAAAGATATTATATATGTAGATATTAAATAGGATAGGTGATAAAATACATCCTTGGCATACCCGCTTCCTATTTCTATGTGTGATGAGTAGCTCTTTTCACACCTTATAGCGCATATAGAAATTTTAAATCAACCTTGCGGGCCAGTAAATTGTTTTGACAGGCCGCATTTGGCCCACTGGTCGTATATTTCACACCCCTGGTTTTAGACATATTTATTCTTCAAGTAAAGATCAATGATCAGCAAAGCAAGCCTCCTTTCAGATCAAATATTATGGAAAAAGTCTACTTTTTTACTGTTCATATCCATGTTAAAAATATGCCATGCAAGTTTGAGGGGAACGTTTACAGAAATTTAAAATGAAAACCAGCTAATCCAAGCTTTTTCCTTATTTCCCACGCTGACTAGGAATAATTGACATTAAGTGTAATTACCAAGCATCCTGTTCATGAGTTCTTCTTCACGTCAGAATCCGTTTTGTGATTTATTTGTATAATGAGAAATGTGAGGCAATTGAGCAACGGTAAAGAGGAAGCCGGTTTATCTTCTTCAGTTACCTTTTCTTTTACCTTTATGGCTGGACTTGCGTACGCCACTCACTAGTACTACCTGTCAGACAAACGCAATCGCACTCTTCCTCTTTGAGTGGCATTCCTGTTTTACCTTTCATTATCAAACACATTCATTTCCTTCATATGATGGCTGTTTCATCTTCTCTTGCAAGCACGTACGCAATTATACATATATCCCTATTTCTCAATGTCATCTTGGAATTTGGTAAATTTTAAGACATCCTGACATCTTCTTAGTATTGTTAACTAGTTCTGTTAATGAATTTTTTGAGTTACCAGTAAGATTTTATTTTAGTAATTTCAAATTTGGTTACTATTTATATTTCAAATGTTTAGCCGCTGATGACGGATGTGTAAGGCTATTGGTGCAAGTAAAACGGTGACACAGCGCAATCTCTTGACTACAATCTGCTGGAAACATAGTATGGTCATTGCATCGTCCTGCGACCAGAGAGATCCAGTTAGGACTTTGAGAATTAACGCTGAAGAAGAAATGTTTAGCTTTCATTTAAACATTTTTTTGGGGCCACAATATGGTCCCACATTCATCTTCATATTTTAAACACCCTTAGTTACGGCAAGTTGTCATTCTAAGACAATGCATGCATGATTTTATTGGTGGTAATGAAGGATTCTCTGTCAAAGCATTCGCCATCCATGACTGGCACGTGGTGTATTTTTAGACCCCCGCTCTACTTCACCGGAAGATAAACATGTAGTTTCTTTCCTCAATTTGAATCCGATCCACCCTTCAATGAAATTCACACATCAATAATAATACTTGCACAAAATGTTTTCTCCAGTCAAACTTTATCTCTCCAATGTTTCACCATGCAACCGCAAACCACTAATAGATGATATGCATATGAAGTTGATGCTTTCTTCTTGGTGAACCTCCACATAATTTCGACTAGACAAGTACGTTCTTAGAACTTCTGAGTAGAACTTCAAAGTCTTGTACACTGCTGATACTTGAGTCTTCTAACTCCTGAAATAAATCGTACATATACATACCATTGCACAAAGGGATACAAGAGTACTATTGCTCGTTATTCAGAAGATGAAAACATACAATCCACAACCTTTTCTTAAATTTCCTCTCCAGGTATATGATGCTTAGATCACTTCTTCTTCTGCGTTCGTTCTCAAACTCCTGCAGATTAGCAGGATGTAGTCCGGAGTGTGCTGTGTCATGGTCTACATCATTTCTGCGATATCTGCGCCGTTCGGACTGACACATCCTACTTCAGCATGCTTTGGGTCACTGACCCTATATGGAATGGGACAGCTAACTCCATCCCATAATCTCCTTAGTCCCTTTTACGACATGCGTGGAAGGTAAACAGTGTTGCTATTCTTTGCTCCCCTTTCGGACCCTGGCAACACACGGGGCGGCTTAGATCACTGATGCCTTTCATTATCTGGTCTTCACGTTCTTTGTGACCTTCTCTACCCTTGTTTTTTTCTATGCCAATACATGTCTTGCAAAATAAAACTTCTACCTTCATTAAAGTATATCTAATCCGCTTCCATTATCTAGATAAGATTTTTAAGCAAACGTCTTCTTCTTCGTCTGTGTTCGTTCTGAAACTCTTTCGTGCGACCAGAAACTATTTCCCTGGAGATATGAACCGGGTTCTTCTCCTACAATCAGTTATTATACATCCAGTTCTACATCCACATTGACCACAAGATACTAGTGATAACAACAAGGTCTATAACATCAAAGATAAACAAAATTACAACTAGAAATGATGGTTTTATTAAAATAATGAATTTAAGGAATGAAGGATTAAAAGAACAGCTCCAGCAAACAGTATAATCCACATTTAAACAACTACCTACTGAAGTGGACAATTTGGAGAAAGAGTGGATTAGATATAGATCGACCCTAATCAAAAATGCGTAAAGTGTGTGTGGTAAGAGGAAAAATGGAAATAGACAAATTGTGAACTGCAATCATACAACATGATGTTGTGAAAAAGTAAAACAAGTAGTCAAAATTTTTTTTAAAAAGATCTATACAAAGAATGGATAAAGTCACAGAATTATGTAGATTATGTAAACTATAGAATACGAAACAGAAGAACAAATAAAATAGTTAAAACAGCGAAAAAAACAACCATAGGAAAGATTTAGAGTATCATTAGCAGAGTAAAAGAGGAAGTAAAGATAGATAGATAGTTTTATATTTATAGAGTGTTTTATTTTAGGTTCCCCACAATTATATTTGCAGAAACGATCATGTGGATAAGACTCGTCATGTGAAAAATACAGCTGGGTCTTGTCTGTATTGTTGCTCTGTAGATGCAAATCACTATGTGATAAACCGTCATAGGTACCAGATGACACTTTCAATCATGTCGACAGATTGCAAGGTTGTCACAGGTTATAGAAACATACCTGAAACCTACATGCAGAAATTGTATATGCTAGGTGTATATCGCACATTTTAGTCAATTTTGCAAAGTGCTCAAACATTCCAACTCAAATCACTAGATCTGTTTATATCCCTTTACCGAAAAATGGCAAAATACAATTATGCACTTCACTATTGAACTATCAGTTTGATAAGTCAAGCTAGTAAAATACTATTATAAATGATAATGAAGAGAATGCAAAGTAAGATAGAAACATAAGTTCCTGAGGCACATGCAGGTTTTAAATCCGACAGAGGTATCAGATACCATATCTCCAACGTCATAATCATTATAGAAAAAGGTAGGGAATTCAATATAGACCTACACGCAGGTTTCATCAACTACACCAAGGTCTACGATTATGTAGGACAGCACCAACTATGGAAAATTATGGTTGATATAGGTTTCCATAACTTCTCACGTATTTAATCGCAGTGCTGTACCACGAACAAGAGATAGCAGTAAAAGTAGACGGAACAATATGAGAATGGTTTAATGTACAGAAATGACTCGCTTTCTAAAACTATTTTGCAAAGAACAGTCGAGGATGGACGAAGAAGAGGAGTAAAGAAAACATTATGGGCTAATGAAATCAAGGAATAGTATGGTTCTGATTTTGCTACAGTCCTCCAAATGACTGATGTTATTAGTTGTTTGAAACGCTTTTTGTGCCGATATCCCAACTGTGGCACCTCCTAGACCCAGACACGATGTGCGTATTATTATTATTATTATTATTATTATTATTATTATTATTATTATTATTATTATGGTACAGTACAATTAGACGCCACCACATATAACCCCTTGTCTATGTTTGTAAATATGTTCATCATTAAATAATTTAAATATTTATTTATTTTAGGGTTTGGGTTATGATAGTTGTGTTTTACATAACTAACCCCAACCCTAAATAAATAAATATTTAAGTTATTAAATGGTGAACATGAAATTTACAAATATAGACAAGAGAAATAATTAAACATATTGTGGCGTCTACTTGTACTGTACCATTATTACTATTATTAGACAATGTAGCTATTCGTTACTTCCCTTCCGGATCTCAGCAACACAAGTGTGGAAAGTTCAGATTTATTTAGAATGTTTACAACACGAACGATTTATTTCAAGGACAAAAATGGCAAACAAGTTGAACTGTAAACATCAAAATGATCAATTTCAACTTTTGAATGGATTCTCACCAATGATCATTTCAGTAGTATGGCCCCAAAAAGAAGTGGTAGCATTTAGGAATACCACAACCAATGATGTTCTCAAAAAATCAGAAAAAGAGATTGCTCACAAGAGGAATCATTCAAATATGCAAAAGATATTTTGTAGTAGTGTCCGAGTTATCACCTTGTACGTATCTTAATTCGTTAGTTCTGCCAGGCCAAGTCTTTCCATTAGTATTACATTATAATAATTCTTGAGACTAACGGGAATTGAACCAGTCCGTTCAACGGCACCAAATCGCCTAGTAACTATTACACACGCGTTCTTCCGTAATTGACTAACCGCATCTCCAATAAAAGATGCGATTTTGTCAAGACATTCAAACCGTGCACTCAGTAACCAGAACGGACCAATCGAGACAAGGACTATTACAACAACAAACATCCCGTACAGGTATTAAAATATCCTCAGTAACAACAATCATATAACATATAATATCCGTATTAGTTATATAAGATTATCCGTATTATTTATTAATATATATACGGTTGTTTGTTGTTGTTGTCTCGATTGGTCCGTTCTGGTGACTTTGAGTGCACGGTTTGAATGTCTTGACAAATTCGCATCTTTTATTGGAGATGCGGTTAGTCAAGTACGGAAGAACGCGTGTGCAGTAGTTGCTAGGCGATTTGGTGCTGCTGTACGGACTTTTTCAATTTCCGTTAGTCTCTAGAATTTTTAAATTGTCCTCTGGCTTCCAACTCAAAATTTACTTGTTTACATTATAATATAACGGCAAACACTAACTTCCCTTGGTACATAGGTTGATTGTCCTGACGAGATCACATCTTTCCCAGGAGATGTGGTTGGTCAAGTACGGAAAACCTGCGTACTGTTGAGTCGCAAGACGATTCTTAATCTCACGTTGTTGGGTATGTTGTTGAGTTCTTGTTGATTATTTGAACAACTGTGCGTATGGCAGTTACATCTGCCCTGAAATGTGTACATTTTATTCATATGGCAAGGAATTTTCGTCTGGAAATATGATGTATATTCCGCAACAGCCAATTTTTGTGTACCTTTTTTTCTTGGATGATCCGTCTGTGTACACATACGATCATATATTTCTGGGATGCTGGTCTTTTAAAATTTGAAGTGATAAATCTATTTGTTCTGTTTTTTTGTGTGAGTGGTCTTTGAGTTCAAATTTGATATTTCAAAGAATATTTTTGTAGTTTTTTGGTCGAGTGTCCATGATTCAGGAAATAAAATATAGTGCATGTTAATATCACGTTCAAGTGATTCAGCATATTCTATACGTGATACTCTTGCTAGGTGTTTTGGACCTCGTTAGAAGTCTGTTATTACTTCAGATGCTCTGTTTACAGGGTGTACTTTGATTTTTCATATTGTAAGATTATTTTGTTCCACCTAACTAGAGCTTCCATGATAATTTCTACAATGTGGGTGCTTTTCGCTGCCATGAGCACTATTCGTAATCCTAGGTTTTAAATTTATGTCGAGTTTTTTTTCTGTGCTCGTTTTTTGCTGCACATGCCCAACAGCTAGATGCGTATTCTATAGTTGTTCTTATTTCCCCTCAATATAATTGTGTTCGAATTTCTGAGTTCGCACCCCTGGACGTGACCGATAGTTTTTTTTCATTACTGCAAGTTTTTGAAAGGCTTTAGTTTGTATTTTCCGGACGTTTGGCTTCTGTGTGAGTCTGTTGTCGAATGTAACTACACAATGTTGGTAAATCAGTTTGGGGTATCTCTTGACTATTTTTTTTTTTTAAGAATGTATTTTTTCGTGGTGAGAAAGCATAGTTGCCATAGTTTTTGAGTGATTAATTTGTAAACTCCAGTTTCCTTCCAATTTTATACTTTCTTGACTGTCTGTTGTAGATAGAGACTGTTGAGATGAAGTCTTTGGAAGTCTAAACTACAAAGTCAAAACTGCAGGATGTTCAAGACTTTGTAATGTTAGCACGTAATAATGCCATGTATGATTATTAAGAAAAGCGTTGGCACCAAATGGTTCGTTAGAGAACCCTATCTTTCAATTTGAACTTTCTGCTATGATGGTTGTCTAGTTGTACTAGTGATGTATTTTATATAATAAAGTCCTGAACCAATAAACCATATTCTTCGTGACTCATGCTTCAAAGATTTTTAGCACTAGGCCAGAGGTCCACACTGTATCGAAGGCATATGATAAATCGAAGAATATTGCGGTTAGATTGTGCTTCTTTTGAAAGACATTATCTATTTCTTGTTAGTGTGTTAGTTTATCTACATATGCTTCTCGTTTGTCTGTATCCTGATTGAGTTGGAGCCAAATGTTAAATTAGTTTCCAGAAACTATATTAGTCTTCTATAATTAGTCTTTCCATTAGTTTTACTACAAAACTGAGTAGACTTATGGGTCTGTAAATTTCTTGATACTTTTCCTGGTTTCAGTGACAGTAAAGGTAGGTCCCATGGCAGCAACCTTCTGTCGGGGATGAAGATAAATCTGCATGTACTAAAGCACAGCAACTATTTGGTGGGGTGGTCAGTTCCCTTCCTTGATGTCTTTACCCTCCGTCCTAACTTATGTGCCAGGTACTCATTTACAGCTGAGTCGACTGGAGGAGTGGTGTCAAATAAGACAACCCAGATTTTTGTGTGTCCAGACATGGTTTCGAACCTGATATGTTGTAACCCGGTGATAGTAAGCAAACTCACTATTAACTAGCTACTGCGCTCCTCTTGGTTTCAGTATTGGCTGTATACGTACTTTTTTCAGTTTAAAGGTATATAGCTACTATCCCAGCTGTGATTAACATGTCGATGAGATACTTTTTGCCGAAAGTACCAAGATGTGTTTGTAAGGTAACTAACTTCTTTTACTCTGTTTTCGTTTGTGGGTTTTAATTTGGCTAGATAAATTGTATTTATATGCGAGTAGATTTGCACGCTTCTTAGCCGATTATAATTCTAGTTTGGTATTGTAGTTTTTACTTTAACTTTTATGTATCCTGTTAGCGATTTTGTTAGATTTCAGTTTTGTTGCATCTTTTTCTTCTTCTTGTGCGTTCAGCACTGTGGTCATGCTATACCGTCAGGCCTGTCGTCAAGACGAAGTCCACTGTCTTCTCCATGTCAGAGCGGCTGCCCCATAGCTTTTGCCTCAAGTCTGTATCTTCTGGCCAGGTCTGCTGTCTCTGCTCTTTGTATGTTGGGCAGTCCTGAAGTATGTGTTCCGGGGTCTGGGTTCCGGATCCACATGGACATTCATCTGTGTATGAGATCCTAAATCGATAAATGTGACCCAGCAGTCTGCAGTGGCCTATTCTAAGGCGAAATATTGTGGTCTGTTGATATCTTTTGGACGAGATGTATTGCATCATGTTCGTATTCCCCTTCCATTTGTTTCTTCCACTTTGCTGTGTATATGTTGTGGATTATTGTTTTTGCTTCTCCTTAAGACAGTGGGTGGCTACATTTTCGTGCCAACTATCTCTTTGGCGTTTGTAATTTTCTTTGGAATATGTTACTTTGGCTTTGTTGTGTAGAATGACATTTGCATTCGTAGGGTTCTGTTCTATGATACCCCGCTGTACAGTGAGTTCCTTCTAAAATTTGTCGAGTTTTGGATTCAAGTATAGAGTGTAATCTGCTCTTCTTCCTCTTAAATATTTTGTTTTTGCTTCAGTGAGAACTAGAGTGTTGACGTTTTGACCCTTGTAGTTTAGAGTTATAGTTTTTTAATCTCACAGTTTTATTTCTTTCAATAACTTTTCTAGATATGGTGTAAATAAATTTCATAAATTGAAAATTGCTAGTAAAAACTAATCTAATTTACCAGGCTAGTCTCCTCTGCGCCCTCCACTACGACAGTAAAACGTGGGCAACCTGTAGGCGCTAGGTGAGACTACTAAACCTATATGCACAACCTATATGTACCAGTCGAGAATACTAAACAGCTTTTACACGCGGTTCCTACGTAGAATTCTTGGAGCTAGTCGATAAGACAGTCACTAACACTGACATATTCGAAAGAACAGTCTGGAAAGCACAGTATTTTCTTTGCTCAGTCTGTGCAGGCTCAGATGTATGGGACAGACTAGGAGAGTTAAAGATGGCAGAATACCGAAAGAACTACTTTATAGAGAATTAGTCAGAGAAAAGATTTCAGGGTCAACCTCTCCTTCGGTTTATTGCCATTATGCAAACGGGATATTCATGATATATGCATTTATAAGTAATCATGAGTGCAGGATGCAAAGAATCGTGTTATCTGAAGGGAAAGACCAGTAATGGTATAAAGACGAAGGATAAAGGTATAGCAGGTAGTTCAAGGGTTTGACATCTATAAAGCCACAATATATCATCATGGTATAAGTGGGCATATACTGAAGGAGAGGTCGAACTTGAGATAAATTATCAGACTAATTCTTCATAAAGAAGTTTATTCAATATTCTGCCATCTTTCACTCTCCTAGTCTGTCCCAGACATCTGAGTCTGCGCAAACTGAGCATAGATAATACTGTGCTTTTCAGGCTGCTCTTTCCTTTATGTCAGTGTTAGTGGCTGTCATATCGACTAGTTCCAAGAATTCTACGTAGGAACCTCATGTGAAAGCTGTTTAGTAGTCTCGCCTGGTGCATATAGGGTGTGCATATACGTTCTGTAGTCTCGCCACATGGCGCATGTAGGTTGTGCATATAGATGTTGTAATCTAGCCTGGTACATATTGGTTGTGCATATATGTTTAGTAGTTTCGCCTGGTGCATATATGTTGTGCATATAGAAAGGGAAGACCAAAAACAACGCTCAGAAGAACATTTATGAATAAATTAAAATCAACAGGCATAAATGCACAAGACATGCTATCCCTAGCAACTGACCGACAGGCATGGAGAACTATGACATCCGCCCTATGTGCCAAACTTGGCAAAAGAAGAACTGACTGACTGATATAGAATGAGTATTCTCGCCGCATGGTGCATCAAGGTTGTGCATATAGGTTTATTAGTCTCGCCTGGTACATATAGGTTATGCATATAGGTTTATTAGTCTCGCCTGGTACATATCGGTTTTACTTTTTATATGGAACCGTTTGTGGCTCAGATTGCTCATGTCAGCGGTCCATCATGGCAATGGATGGTAGATTTATTTCCTATAGCACCGCAATAATACTATCGTCTGGAAAGAAAGAAAATGCCAATACTTATGGTTTTATTTTCTGTTTAATGATACGGAATACTCGTCTGTAACATGATTTCAAAAGCATGTAGTTTCCTCTCCATTTATAATGTAACTCTCATCAGCATCATCAAGTGCCGTCTCCGCAACGAAGGTTGACTGCAACTCTCACATTCGTATAAAAGAGTAGGTATTATTAGAGATTTTTATGGGTTGATCTTCACAGCTATACTTCGTCTACTTGTCCATATGGTATTTAATATGAACATTGCTGCCGAGGTTATTTTAAGTCTAGTTTGTATTTCTTTGTTAGTATTTCCATAACTGTTCATATGCAACGCTAAGTATTGTATAGGTATTTAGTTCTTCTATTTTATGTCCATTCATGCAGATATTGTTTTTGCCACCTCTATTTGCCAATCTTGCTTTTCTCGATGTATATTTCCATACCATAAGTTCAAGTTTAGAAGTTCTTGAAGAGATGCTGTACAATCCCAGTGCACTATTCTTTGGTACAGAGTTGTGGAGTTCCATGATCGCCTACGCCAGTCTGGATGGACTTGTTACTGATGATGCAATTTTCTAGTGTAAATCATTCAATAATATAACGACTGTTAAATACATATTCAATATTGACATTCAGAAACTTTTGTAGACGTGAAAAATAATATTGCTTTAAACAAAAAAACGAAAGCAGTCACTTTTTGATAGGATTTCTATTTGGCTGTTAATAGCCATTTTATGTTTGTACTTGCTGTTACAAATCTTATTTTGCTAATTTGACTTGGCATCAGATTTTATTATTATAACCTAACGTAGTGACAGCTCAATGGAGAGAAGCGTCCTTGAAATTGTGGTTGGTGAGCGTCTTATTCTCCGTTTTCTTAAAGTAACAGTCGGTTAACGTATTCCTACCAGGTGCATTTAGCTAGGTTGGGTTAAAAACATTATTGACTTTAGGAATCCTATTAGTGTCTTTCTTCATTCATTAATTTACATTAAACTCTGTATTTTTTACTGCGCACGCTTCGTTAGGGTAACTTGGACCTTAGGAGGAGATGTGCTTCAAGGAAGTTTTCGCTCAGGTGGAAATCCGTAGGGAATATCTGTCTCTGTATCTGTGTAATTTTCCCTTTCCATCCTCATATCACCTCTACTTCATCCGTTACATTCTATATTTTGTTGTTAAACTCTGTTGGGAATTTGTTTTCGCAGTGTCACTTCTTCCAACGAGGTGATGTGTTATTTACATTATACTCGTTCTCTGCGTTCATTCTCAAACATCAATTGTTTAACATAATATGGTCCAAGGAACGAAATTAGTTGCTGTAGTTGTTTGAAGTTTGGCTGCGATGTCTGCGGTTCTCGGCCTGAAACATCCGACTCTAGCATGGTATTTGTATCACTTTTACCTATTGGGTAGAATAGTTATATCTATCCCATGCTTCATAAGCCGTCTGCTACGACATGCGTGATAGGTCTTGATGTTGCTATCCTTTGCTTTCCCTTTCGAGCAATACAGTATCGGTTCATTTCATTTGACGCTAAGATGTCTGTGTTCTGTACAATTTATTAATAGACACATCTATATGCATCTCATTTCTCCATTCTGTGATTGTACATATACCATCTCAGTTTGTTATTCTCTGATTGTACACATACCATCTCAGCTTTCCACCCCTTAGATTGTACACATACCATCTCAGCTTTCCACCCCTTAGACTGTGCACATAACATTTCAGCTTTCCACCCCTTAGCTTGTACACATACCATCTCAGCTTTCCACCCCTTAGATTGTACACATACCATCTCAGCTTTCCACCCCTTAGATTGTACACATACCATCTCAGCTTTCCACCCCTTAGATTGTACACATACCATCTCAGCTTTCCACCCCTTAGATTGTACACATACCATCTCAGCTTTCCACCCCTTAGATTTTGCACATACCATCTCAGCTTTCCACCCCTTAGATTTTACACATACCATCTCAGCTTTCCACCCCTTAGATTGTACACATACCATCTCAGCTTTCCACCCCTTAGATTGTACACATACCATCTCAGCTTTCCACCCCTTAGATTGTATACACACCATCTCAGCTTTCCACCCCTTAGATTGTATACATACCATCTCAGCTTTCCACCCCTTAGATTGTACACATACCATCTCAGCTTTCCACCCCTTAGATTGTACACATACCATCTCAGCTTTCCACCCCTTAGATTATACACATACCATCGCAGTTTGCTATTCTTTGATTGTACACATGCAATCTGATCGTGTTACTGGTTATTTGTACACATACCATCTCAGCTTTCCACCCCTTAGATTATACACATACCATCTCAGCTTTCCACCCCTTAGATTGTACACATACCATCTCAGCTTTCCACCCCTTAGATTGTACACATGCAATCTGATCGTGTTACTGGTTATTTGTACACATACCGTCTCTGTTATCTACTCTTTGTACATTCACAATCTCAGTTGACATTCTACTAGCATTGTATCAATTTGTCTGTTTATGAAGCATGTATATTACTCTATTACGTTTTGTGAGCTGTGTGTTTCACACAATCACATATGGGGAAGATGGGTTGTATCGCACAACCCATCTTATAAAAAATGAACATGACACGCCCGTGTATTGCTGGAGCACGAAAGAAGAGCAAATAATAGCAACACTTTTTATATTCCAGCATGTCGTAAGAGGTACTAAGAAGGTTATGGCGTGGGGTTTGTTCTGTCCCATCCCATATACGGCCAAATTGACCCAAACGCCATGCTGAAGTTGGGTGTGTCAAGCCGAAAGGCGTAACAAAGCGGTAAACTATGACACAGCGCACTATATTCTCCGGACTATATTCTGAAAATCCGATAAATTTCGAGAATGAAGCAGAAGAACATGGCATTTAGTACTACACATCAAGTATAAAAAATATTACTTCCATTTCTCTTTATCCGTTTTCTCTGGTAAAGATCATCTATCTATACCTCCTCTTTGTAAAAGTGTATTTGAAATTTCTTTATGTTTATTAGGAACTCCCCCCACCTTTCCTTGTTCACAGTCGTATCTACGGCCGTGCTCCGATATTTTTATATTGACAGATATGCTATATCATCATAACTTTGTGTATGGAGTCATTATCTTGAGGTAAGATGGCTTGTTTAGAGAAATCTAAGAATATATCTCCTATTGCAATCAATTATCTATGCTTAGAAATGTAAACAAAGAAGGGAGTCTCCTCTACTAATCCGAACGCTATCTGTAGACTATCACAGGAATCCCACAGTTTCTCTTCCAGTCTACAGATTCTGTAGAACGAAAGCTACGCAAATACGAGGTTTTTTGTGTGTACGAGATCGATCCAGTTTCTCTTCAATTATACAGTGTATTCGACTTAGCAGGAATCATCCTTCAAAAGTGACGCCATTTTGACTATTTCTCTGTTTCATTGATCACTTTGTGTATACTGTGTGTCGACAGCAAATACAAATCACGTGAACAATCAAATAACGACCTCTTTTCTCGTCAATTTTCTCGTCGTCATTTTCTTGTACAAATGAGATGATAATTTCTTTAAATGGTCTTACACGCCCCTGTGTTGCCGGGGCCCGAAAGGGGAGCAAAGAATAGCAACACTGTTTACCTTCTATGCATGTCGTAAAAGGCGACCAAGGAAGTTATGGGATGGAGTTGGCTGTCCCATCCCATATAGGGTCAGTGACCCAAAGTCATGCTGAAGTCGGATGTGTCAGGCCGAAAGGCGCAGATATCGCAGCAATACTGTAAACCATGACACAACGCATTCCGTTCTCCGGACTATATCCTGCTAATCTGCAGGAGTTTGGGAACGAACACAAAGAAAAAGAAGAATGGTCCTACATAAATTTTATCATCATGTGATCTACTCTTTCCAGAACATAGTCTTCTTTACGGACCTTATGAACACATCGCGATCTTGGGCCAGTCGACCTCCAGGGACATGTTTAAATAGTCAGTGATATCATTTGTCCATCGTCGTCTTGGGCGACCTCTTCCTCTGCTGCCGTTTACTCTACCTTCTGCTATTAGTATTTCCATGTCGTTATGTCTCTGTAAATGACCAAAATAGTTTAGCTTTTTTGTTATGATGTTACTTAGTAGCTAGCCCTCTTCCATATTTAATGATTGTAATAATTCTTAGTTAGTCCCTTTTGCTTTCCATGGTATATACACAAGTTTGTAGCATCTCAGTTCAAAGTCGATAATTTACTTTGCCACTGTTTTAATTAAAGTCCAAGCCTCACAGCGTATATTACCACAAGGAAGGGAACACGCATGATCTTATCATACACAGTTTTACTTTGCTACTGGTGCCGTGCCAGAGATTTTTCATTTGGACAAGTTTCGAAAACGCCATAGTCATCACTCTGCTTATTTCTACTGCGAAGTTTCCTGAGCTGTTTATGAATATATCCAGATAATCGAAATTTGATACGTCTTCCAGTTGATAGGTATCAATTATTATTTTTAGTTGAGATTGTACTTTATTAGTTGTCATAATTTTAGTTTTCTTAATATTGAGAAATAGGTTTTGAGCATCGCTGTGTTTATTTATTGATAGTCTCGTTTGTCTTAGACCTTCCTCGTGTGTTGTTAAGATGACTGTATCATCTGCGTATCTGATTTCTGGGATCTGCTTACCTCCGATGGTTAGATGTTGAAATTGTGTGTGTGTCATATCTTCCTATACATTTCTCATTATGTTTTCCGCATATATGTTGAACACGTATGGGGATAGTATGCATCCTTGTCTACCTCATCTCTGTACGCTCAACTACTCGGATGTGTTTCCATCTACTTTTACTGCTGCAACTCGTTCTTGATACAGCATGAGTGAGATGTTTTGGAAACCCATGTCGCTCATAATTTTCCACATTTAATGATGTCCAATGGAAAGCCTTGGTGTAATCAATGAAACATACAAGTAAATCTATATTGAACTCACTACATCTCTCTATTATAATTCTTATGTTGATTATATGATTTCTGGTGCCTCTGTCTGTTCTGAAAACAGCATGTGCCTCATCAACCTCTGTTTCTATTTTGTTTTGCATTCTCCTCATTATGATATAAAGTAATATTTTACTCGTTTGGCTTATCAAAGTGATAGTGCTATAAGTGGTGCATAGTTGTAAGTTGCCTTTTTTTTGTTAGAGTAATGTATATTGCTCTTCTCTAGTCCTATGCCAGTTTTCCATATCTTGCAAAATAGCCTTTAGTATATATGAACGCTTGATCCACCTCCTGCCTGGATCATTTCTGCTGTTAATTCTCATTGCATCCTGAGACTTTGCCTTTATTTAAAATGTTTTATTGCATTTGTGACGTCGTCCGGTATCGTCTGGTTCTCGATCTTCGTTTACAGCTATGATATTTTCCACTGTGTTATTTTGAATTATTTCTGTGTACATCTCTTGACAGTATTCTTTCCATCTATTTAGGATGTCTTTCTGCTCCGTTAATGTGTTACCCGTCTTATCTGTTATGACCCGTAAAGATGTTTTGTATACTTTATTCTGCATTACTCTTAACAGCAGAAAACACACCTTTGCTCTTCTCTTGTTCATGCAGATATTCTATTTCATTACAGCTGTATTGTTGTTTCTCATATCTGATTTGTTGTGTAACTTCTCATGTGTTATCTATACTTCTGGCACTCAGGGTTTTTCCTCGTCTTAAGATTTCTTCTGTCTTCCACCAGCTTCGTGGTTTTTTTTCTAAAATATGTGCTTTATTTTCTATCACTGTTTTGGAAATGTGTTTTTGTGCGCTTCTGATGTATATATCTCTCGCTTTACTTACGAGTTCTTCTGTCGGCATGTTTTCTTATTCTTCCATTAAAGGCTGCAAATATGTTCTTTATTTCTAAGTTGTATTAGTCATGGTCCATGGTCTTGTAATTTATGTGCTGTATTACTCACGGTCCATGATCCTCCACGTTATTGTAATTTATATTTTGTATTACTCATGGTTCATGGTCCTTCATGGTCTTGTAATTTCTATGCTGTATTACTCATGGTCCATGATCCTCCACGTTATTGTAATTTATATGTTGTATTACTCATGGTTATTACTCATGGTGCATGGTCTTGTAATTTCTATGTTGTATATACATAAATTTACTTCTTGTAATAGATTTATCTCAATGATCCTACATAAATTTACTGACAATATATTTCTCTCACTTTCGATAGTATTACACAGATTTATTTCTTGGAAATGATTTCTCTCAGTGATGCGACACCATAAATGCTCACATGTCCAATAACTCCCCAGAATATAGTCATTTATTAGGACTGCAGCTTAAGCCACAGCTGCTACTCGGCTGGGCAACAAAATTCTAGTGACAGCAAGGTTTAGCTGACAGCAAACATGTTAAGTGACAGCAAACATTAATTAAAGGCCCCCAGCAGTCCTGATATAAATAAATAAGAATTTATTCCCAGGTAGAAAGTGCGTGCCACGGCCATATGAGACAAACCCACCAGTTAACAAACAATTTCTCTCCGTGGTTATACATACATGTACTTCTTATAATATATCTGTCTCCATGGTCCTGCATAAATTTACTTCATGGAATTGATTTCTCTCCCTACATGTACTTATTGTAATAGATTACTCTCCATAGTCCTGCTTAAATTTACTTTTTGGAATAGATTTATCTAAATAATCCTACATAAATTTACTTATTGTAATTGATTTCTCTCCATGGTCCTACATAAATATACTTAATGTAATTGATTTCTCTCCATGGTCCTACATAAATTTACTTATTGTAATTGATTTCTCTCCATCGTCCTACATAAATTTACTTATTGTAATTTATTTCTCTGCATGGTCCTACACACATTTACTTCTGAGAATTGATTTCTCCCATGGTTCTGCATACATTTACTTCTTGTAATTGATTTCTCTCCATAGTCATAAATAAATTTACTCATTGGAATAGATTTATATGTATGGTCTTTCATAAATTTACTTCTTGGCAATGTCTTTCTGATTATTTATATCTTTCGTTGTTAACCACCCATACATGTCTGATCAACATCACGTGACCTTCAATTGTTAAACACAAATATGAAAATATTCTCACTTTTCGAAGTCACCAAGTTGACTGAAACTGTTATGAAAACGTAAGCAAAAACACACACTGATGAGATCTCCTTTACCGGATCACCCATTTATCTCTGAAAAAATAAGCATCCACCTAGCGTGAAGTTTCCCTTGCAGTGTGCCTTTCCTGCCAGCCTGCTTCCGACCTTTTTCGTGACATTTCCCAATCGCGAAGAAGCAACCGTACAACACTGATGTCTGTTTACATCTAATTTATCTTCGACTTCATATTGATAAACCCACGGTCTGCATTTGATACAAATTTATCAAGAACGGATATCTGCTTCTATTCGCATACAAACAAACATAAGCATGAAGTGAGGCATTGGAGCACGTTCTGATCAGATTTCTTTGTTGTTTGCTACACATGATGCATCTGTCGACTTGAGTCACATGTGGCAGATTGTAGTTAATCTTACTGTTTTGCACGTGTGTACTTTTTCTCAGCAAGCAAGGTAAAAGTATAAAGTAGTGGTAGAGACAACCTTTTATGGTCAGTGGGTTCGGATCTAACTTTTTTTCGCGTAGCTTAGAACCAGGAAGCGGTGTTTTAGTCCTTTGAAACTCCAAGTAGTAGCAGTAGCAGCAACTAGTAGTACTAGTTGACCACCTATGCATTGACATCAAAAGTCAATTAGTCTCTTTCTTACACCATTCATATACATCCTTTTTCACGTACAAGTTCTTTGGAATTTTGATAAACAGCATCAATCATCGTGGCTAATCCGTGGTTTTCACTGACTGGTAGAACAAAAACATGCAAAGCGGCCAATGAAATGTTTAGATCAGCCTAAATGGATGAAATTATATCTGACCAGGGCGCCGGGCGTATATTTAGTGAGAAATGATGTGATTTAGTAGTAAAGGGAAATGCAGTGTTGTTACAATGAGTTAGTAGTTTAGGAGAATGTCGTGTTGTGGCCATAATTTAGTAGTATAGCGGTCTTGTTGTTACCATTAATTAATAATATATATGGGAATGTCGTGTTGTGACCATAATTTAGTAGTATAGGGAAATGTTGTGTTGTCACCATAATTTAGTAGTATATGGAAATGTCCTGTTGTGACCATGGTTTAGTAGTATATGGGAATGTGTTGTTGTTGCTATGATTTAGTAGTATAGCGGAATGTCGTATTGTGACCATGATTTAGTAGTATATGGGAATGTGTTGTGACCATGATTTAGTAGTAGTATATGAGAATGTGTGGTGACCATGATTTAATAGTGTTTGGGAATGTCGTATTGTGACCATGATTTAGTAGTATAGGGAGATGCGGTATTATAACTATGTATAGAGGAATGCGGTGTTGTGATCATATATATGGAAATGCAGTGGTGCGACCATATATATGGGAATGCGGTGTTATGACCATGTATAGGGGAATGCGGTGTTGTGACCATAATATATCACAACTAGCAGCATATTAATGGATGATGTGGTCAGTCCGCTATCTTTAGTTCCAAGAAGATCAGACACCAATTTCCGTAGAATGGGTCGACCTAGGAGTTCTTAATGGTCTCGAAATGTTTCTTGATAAACTTAAATGTGTACAATTGAATGTGCACCAGCGACTTCACAGTCACTAGTCACTTTTAAACCGAAACTTCTGTTTCTTTTTCTGCTTTTGTTCTCAAATTCCTGCATATTAGCAGGACGTCGTACAAAGGATTTAATGTGTTGTATCATGGTTTACAGTTGGCAGCGAGATTTCCGTCATTCGTCCTGACACATCCGAATTCAGTAATGCGTCGGATGGATTTGACCCTACATGGGATGTAGCGGCCAATTCTACCCCATAAAACCTCGTCAGTCGTTTCTTACGGCATGCGTGGCAATTTACGGCGTGGTATTCTTTACAACATTCATGCGGATTCTGTTTAAATCAAGTAATCCACTAATTAAATATTATTATGAAGAGGACCAATACTGACCTGGACAGCATGTAAGTAGATACGTACCTAGGTAGGTTGATGAATTTACAAGACAGCTTCAAATGACTATTGTGAATGGGTGATATATATTCGAATACTATAGCATTGCCCTGTAATCTATGTGTAGTGTTGTTAAGTATGGCAAGAGTGTCCTGCACGTATCATCACTATGCGGACGAACAAAGAAATGTCTTATGACAGTTTAAAAATTTCCACCTCACTATTTGCAATCACCAAAGAGGAACAATGTTCTATTCTTCTTATTATTTTTTTTTACTATTGAATGAATTAAACAAATAGGAATTAATCGGCGAATAGAAGTTCAGAATGACTATGTATTCCTGTCAATGCGATTCAAAGTAACTTGTACGTCCGATAAAGAGATACATCAGCTCGTACATGAGCAGTTAGACACTGACGAAGATATTTTTGTGTGTGTTCATGAATGGAAGCATTTTTAGACTCTAGATGACTTGTAACGAACGCACTGCAATGTTGACTACGTCGAAATATGAAAAAGTTGTGTGTTTTCTGAATACATTCACATACAAAAAGCTATTTTTAAAGTTTTCATTTGAGGCACCCTCGTAACTCCGGTTGAACACACGCCGCCTTCTATCGTTCTGTTTCAGTTGTGTATGAGGAAATCAGCATACTGGCATAGGGTTGCCAGATACGTGGACACCTAAAGGAGAACATAATAAAACAAAAAGGAGGACATTTTGAAAGTTTCATTTGAGTCGTCCCTGATTAAACTCACAGTCAGCACAATTTTATTGTAATTAGCTGCCAATTAAGTATCTTACTCTTAGTGAATCGACCAAGAAACAGTTAGGTTAAAAAAACAAATTCAATGAAGTCCTTCTTCAAAATGTCAAAAAAACCACATAATTTAAATAGCCAATTGTACAATTATTACCATATAATCTTTATTAATTATATGACATATTTTTCGGAGGAGCCAACTTTTCGCAGAAGATCCTCGTTAGCAATCACATATGCATAAAACTGTTCACAGGTAATATTCTTTAAATTGTACTGTGTAAGAATGATGCCCTTTACAGATTCGAGTAAGAGTCTATTCCTTTCCATTGAGCAGTAATCAAGAATAACCTTCTTTGCCACCTAAAGATTGATCCAATTGATCAACAGTGTGGGAGCCAATTAGCTGGTTTATTATTGCTTCAGTCTTTGTTTTTGCACAAGCAATATTTTTTTTAGCGATTTCCGAATCTTCAAATATTGTGTGCATTAAACCAACTGTGTGCATCAAACCAGTCAATCAAATTGTAAGATTGATGAAGACAAACTGTATGAAATGCCAAAGTTGCTTCAGCCGAATGTGCTTTCAGCAACACCTTTGAATACTTAGGCTGAAAAAATGACTTCAATTTGTTCAATGACGCGGACACTTTGATTAGGTTTCTATGTCTTTCACTGTCAACATGGCGCTCCAACTCAGTAGCTCCTTTCTTGGCAACGGACAAGTAACTATCGCAAGTAGTACACTTTCCTCGTTCTCATTGCGTCCTTAACGAAGCAAGAAAACTTATTTTTCATAGTGTTCGAGAATTTGCATTTTCTCTTTGTAGAAGCCATTTTCATAAACATAGACGGCAAAAATTACAAATTAAAATAACAATTTAAATGTGCGTCTTTGTTGCCGGAACCGGACATTAAATTAACATTTTGACCATAGATAATACAGCTAGATTGTTAGAGTGACTAAAATCGACTGGTTCGCATAAATGCATAGACCTTGTACATTGTAACATCGTAAACATACGATGTAATAGTTGTAACAACGATACATAAAAATTATAATATAAAATTTAAGAAAAACCTGATATTTTAAAAGATTTTAGCTTTGCCAGCCGGACGGAGAATATTGGGCTAAAAAGGAGGACATGCCGGACGTCTGTCAACCCTACACTGGTAGATCATACCTACGATGCACAGTTTGTGACATTCTGGAAAAGAGTGACTTACAAATTTTAAGTGACCTCTGATTGCAGGAAATGTTGTCGCTAGTAGTATTTCAAGATATATTCTTCGAACTCGGGACTATGGGCTTCATGCTTCAATTTCCTCTGCGACATTCACTCTCAAACAGCTTTCGATTAGTAGGTGCAGTTCGGAGAATGCGATACGACGTAATTTAACGTATTGTCCATAGATTGGGGTGCGGTTTTCAAGATGAGGAATTAAATCTCTTTCCCTTTAACTAAACAGAGCCTCAAAATTAACACTACATAAAGTCTAATAACATGAAACAGCAGTCCCTCACTCCTCATGTTGTTTAAATTGGTTCTGTGTAACTGTTTAATTTTTTTAATCTTTATTTAAAACATAATTTTAATTTGCTTAAAGGGAACGGGATTAAATCTTTCAACTTGAAATTCGGACTTGCTCTTCATTAAATTATTGACTGTTCTGAGTATGTATAACTTTCAACACATTCCTGGTTGGTTTATTTACAACAGACTGAGTTTTCACTCGTCTAATACCAGCTAGAGGCAGCTAGAGTATATCCACCATGTGACTTGTGCTGAATCTTGACAGCTGTTTATATTACCTTAGACGAGTAGTAACAACTGACGACGAGAACGACGAGGATATGGCATTTCAATTGTGCGGTCAAGTGCTTCCATCCTGGTCCATCATACGGCTCAGCACTGCCGGGGTGTCATTTGATTCCACATTCTACTGTACGTATAACAAATTTACACACTTATTGAGTACACCAGCACAACTTGGTGGCTTCGTTGCTATTTGATTTTTTTTTTCATTTACATAGTAGACAGTTTTAACGTAGCCATTCTTCCATTTTCTTTTTTTTTTACCGTTCGACTAGGGTGAAATACTGATTTCATAATGTTATCTGACAATATCGGAATTTTATTTTGGATTATTTTAGACAACCGTCACTCAATTACACCTAGCAATCATTATATAAATATATACAAAGACGAGACTATTGACAATAATACAATCATATGAATTCATCGACAATCATCCATTAAAAGTGGCGCTATTTTACTGTTTCTGTGATTTTCATTTAGTCACTGACTTTGTCGATAGTCAACGCAAGACTGTACGCTTAACGAGGGACTCGATACATCCTAGATAACGTCTTCTTTGTCAACTTTTTCTACAAATTTCTAGGCGGAGTGTGTAGCTACCAAGAAAGCAACATATTTGATAATGGGATCATCCTACCTAGAGGAAACCAAGATAGTAATCAGAACAGATACAAAATTTGCCGTGTTAGCCCTTCGAAACCGAACTATATTCCACATAAACGCCTTAACATCATTCATATCTCAAACAGGCAAGCATAAGAATTAGTTCTCCAGTGGATTCCATGTCGTTTCAAAGTATCTATTTGATTTCTCGAGCTCTACGCTATTGAACAATTCAACTTAAATACCTACCACCATTCTGACTGCGTCCTCCGCTGATTCATCTGCACAAGAGAACTTCGTGTAATCATTCTGAAGCATCGTCAATACTAGTCGTTTTGGACATATAACAAAATGTCAGTTTGGGTCTTTTATATAGAATCGTCTATTCTTGGATATCGTTTTAGGGCTCATTGGGAGAGGGTAGATTGAATGAGTATCTTTTTGAAGGGGTTATGCTACCATGTCACTCTGTATGTTACCATTAAGTCAGATTGGTGATTATTATTGTGATGTCACGCTGTATGTTACTATAGAGTCTGGTTGGTGGTTATTATTGTGATGTCACGCTGTATGTTATCTCGAACTCAGGTTGGTGGCTATTAGTGTGATGTCGCGCTGCATTTTACCCAATTTATTCAGTATTATAGTGATGTCGGTTTAGCGGTTATTCTAGGGAAGGAGTTTTCACATATTCAGACAGCGAGCACCGCCCAGATGTCATCGTTAGTCCTTTCGAGCACTTTTAACTCACACGTGTCCTTGCAAGAGCACCAAAATTCTCGCGAGAACGCATTCTATAGTAGAATAGACAAATATAAAAGGTGTAAATGATTTACTTTAATGTACTCGGGTTTCCCATATGTCTTTCATCCTCTCAACGAAACGATAAGCCGCCTACCGAAAGTGTCGCTCAACTTAAATACGATGTAACTTCAAGAGATGATCATCTCAGGTCTCTGAGGAAAAAGACACTAGTAAATAGAACGACTCGAATCGGGACCTAACACGCGTTCTCTTGGTTCTTGGTTAGAAACTAACAGCATGGTACACGAGACATTCCCATAAGTGTTCCACTCTCCGTTCCAACTGTCATCCAAGAGTATGCACAGTCCAAGTCAGATATTGATTATGTGATCTTCAGATCTTTCCGCAGAAGACACACTGCTTCTCCCATCCCCAATTGTGTCATTATGTGTATGTTATCACATGTAGTGACATCTTCGAAACTCTTAGTAAATCCATGATTGCCCTTATTAGGTCGACCGTATCTCTTCTCGCCCGACTATGTCACGGAATGATGCAGAGCACGTTTCGGTCAACCAACGAATCAAGTTCACACTCCGCCTCAGGGACATGTTCATCCGGACTGCTTTGCATGTGAACCTGCAGAACGTATAATATGTTGCCTAGAACACCATCATAACCAAGTGTCGTCTCCGCGACGAAGGTTGGCTGCAACGGACCCACAACATCCTGCAACATATCCAATACGTGATGTTTCTCTCCAACTTCCATCTCTGCCTACCTCTTGCTCGCCTCTCTTCAAATAAGGCATTCAACAAGGTACCATGTCTTTTAATATGTCCAAATTACTTTGATCTTTATTTCCTTTAATAATTCTCATTTTCATATTACAACCTCTTTGTTGGTTTTCTTTTCTTTCCATTAACTTCTCCCTAATCTCCCTCATTTTTCTGAGCCATAAAGAGAAATTATGCAGCAAACAGGATTCGAACCAAGTATGCTCAAATGTCATCCGTCAACGACTACACGGCATCCCTAAAAAAGATGTGATTTTAGTCAAAACTTTCAACGTGTTTATTCCCAAGCTACTGTGAATATGGACCGGCCGATCGACACAAATAACATACTCGCTGCATAGGTATATAAACTCCTCGAGAACCATAAACGTTTAACATTAGTAAGTGCCAGAAGGCCTCAATACTGCAATGACAAAATTAGATCTACTTGTAAACACAAATAACATATAATAAACATAAACAAGATTGCTTCAGGTGTGACATGAGTAAAGGAATAATATAATATAGAAGCATCGAGGTTTATTAATAAAGAAAAATCATGAGACTGTTTCTATACTCTGTTCACTCTAACAGTGAAGTGGGTCAGTGCTTCTGATTGGTTGTTGGACGCAGAACGCATTAATCAATTGTTAAATTCCCAATAATAGTTTTCAAATGATTTTTTAAAATGTTGTTCAAATATTGTTATTCACAGTTTTAAATACTATTTTTTTAACATGTCATCAGCTGTTTAAAAATCACCTGTTGTCGCTGAGTAATATGGGTGTGTGTTTTGACCCACTTCATTCTTGTTGTGAACAGAATATCTCAGCCCCCACTCCGCACATGTTTATAGTATTTATTGTGTTTAAATAAAATGCACCTGTAATGATGAGGTACGCAGCTTTCAACAGGGATGCTAGTCCAATTCAGTTGTTTCAGAGATTTACAACCATCAAAAATAGTTGAGGCCGCGTTTCTGGTAATCCAGCCATCACGACCTAATAAGTTTAGTGTTTACAGTATTATTATCTCATGTAACTTTTAAACACGAGGTAAGGTTTGCTCGTGAAATTGAACTGTTCCATTTATTACTGTATATTATTAAAAACTAAAAGAAAGTCACTACACTGAAGCCAGACCTTTTCTAAGGTTTCCGAACTCACCGAAACGAACAAATTTAACGATGTGTCTTAATAACTGCAAAGATTGTAATATCCAGACATTTCGGCTAGTCACATACGTTTTCTATATATTAAATTGGAGATCTAGTTTGCCTACTTTTTCCACATCTACCAATTAGTCAGTGTACTGTGACGTACGAGGTTATCTATTTACATGACCATAATTAGAAGTTTTAGGTAGGTATTGAATATATATCGACGAAGACCAAGAAGAATCTGGATTGAGGAGTTACCAACGTTCTGAGACTCACAATTTTAATGCATTTAACTATCTATAAACCCGTAACTCGTCAGGGTCGCAGGGGTACTACATTGGATGCTTCAGCACACATATTCCTACATCGATTTCTATCTTCAGTGATGCGGATGAGTGAGGAAAAATCTTGTCCTGTTCATTCCTTTATGTTGTCTGTCCATGTCTTTATTTTACCTCCTCTGCTTCTTCCACCCTCGACAGTTCCCTAGAGTATTGTTTTTGACAAGGAATCATGTCTGCATACATGTCCAAACCATGCTAGTTTTCGTCGTTTCAGCATTCAACATTGAAAGCAATGTTTCTTGCAGACCTGCATACATCCCTATTTTATTTTTTATGCACAATTTGTCTTATGCTCTCTTTAGGAAATTCGTAGAATTCGTCTATAAAATGTGTACTCGAAAGTTTGTAATCGTATCTCCATGTCCGCAGCGAGTGTCCAACTCTCCCAATCATACAGAACAACAGAAAGCACCAGTGACTTATACAGTTTGACTTCTTCCTCTTCTCAAATAACCACAACGAATGTTTCGTGTGATTTCCGCCAGGGAGCGTGAAGTACGTTGTGCTGCAAGTTCTACAGTAAAACTGTGATTATTTGCACCCCGGTTGGCCACTTGTGGTAAGGATGACAGTTTGACTTAAACTCCAACACTGATGTTAATTATCCAAATCACCGTTAGCCTTGACATAGACGCTAAAGCCATCTCCAGCATAATTTTTAATTCTGCTTTGCATTTTCCATCGCTGCACATGCTAGATCCGAGGTATTTGTTAGCTTTTATCAATTCATCAGAGGTAAATACTAAATTAAGCAAACTGGTTACTGTAGATACCTAACTATCGACATAAAATAATAATAAATAACAATAAAACATAGAACAAAGACAATTATCAACGTGTTGGTACAGTTGGGACATTTATCAAGAAACAAATAACAGTTAAGAAAACACAACCATAAAAAATATAACCAAGATTACTGCAACAATGGTTTCCTTACGAAAAATAGTTGCCGAGTATCGGTTTTAGCACATGTTTTAAAGGAGGTGCAAAATGATGCGTTCAATATGTGTGTTAAAATTAACGCAATATTGACGGACAGAAATTGGCATGGCATAAAGAATGAAGTGAAAACCCAAAGTAAAAGATGAAAAATTCAAAAAATAAAGAAAGGGGACACCAATTAACGATGTCAAGAAACGGGATATGGGGAGGAGATAAAATGGAAAAGGTCAGAGAAAGAAATTATTACGGGGGGGGGGGGGAGCCTGCAAATAGATACTGATTTTAGAATTTTTCATGTTTTACTTTGGGTTTCCATTTCATTCTTTATGTCATGCCAATTTTAGCACACATATTGAACGCATTATTTTGCACCTCCTTTAAAACATGTGCTAAAACTGATACTCGGCAATAATTTTTGGTGAATTTAATCATTGTTGCAGTAATCTTGGTTATATTTTTTATGGTTGTGTTTTCTTAACTGTTATTTGTTTCTTGATAAAGGTCCCAACTGGACCAACACGTTGATAATTGTCTTTGTTCTATGTTTTATTGTTATTTATTGTTATTTTATATATCGATAGTTAGGTATCTACGGTAACCAGTTTACTTTATTTAGTATGTAGCTCTTATTTGTCATGTTACTGCGGTACTTTCCATTCTGTCGGACATCCTCCGATATTTTGGCTATTATTATTCATCATAATGTTGGTCTGTTCTTCTGTGTCTTTGCTATTAGCTAAAATATTTATCTTTTCCGTGTTGATTTCCATTCCGTACTTTCTGGTAACTTTTTCAAACTTTGCTATTAACTCTTCTAATTCTTGTTCTGACCCAGCTATAAGATCAATATCACATCAGCGAAACGTAAGTTGCAAATATTGTTGCATATCAAACGGTCAAGCGTGTCATAACCTGAAAGCAGATGGTCATTCAATTTTGTAAAACCTTACAGTAAAAGGGGACACAAATCAGACGTAGGTAGGTAGCTTGGTCTTTGGTGTTGGATATCTAGTTTCTGACATTTTATTACGTTTACGTATGTTGCAAACACCTAGATGCTGAGTATAGTACAGATCAAAAAGTGTTCTGTTATCCATGAAATCGTGAATGCTATGGATAATAGTCATGTCAACCAGTTATGAATATCTATTATGTATTATCAAATTTGACGCTTCATCTCTTTCACTGAGTGATTCTATACATGTACAGATCACAACTAGTTCTATGCCGAAAGTACAGCTATAGTAGGTAAAACACACATTGCTAACATCCACAAATCCATTAATAGCATAACTTTAAGAATAAATTCGGAAACGAAAGTTGGGATGGGGGTGGAGGGGTGATAGGGCGGCCTTCTATCGAACATCAATAGTTCACAAGCATAAACACACAGACTCTAACTATGTTAACTTAAGAAACTATCCGATACAAGTTTTATTTTTAGTGCCTTCCTGCCAGCTGACATCTAAATCCACCGCTCTGTCAAAGATGTTACAGAGGAAGAGCTGAACATAAACGATCATTGGGTGATATCCTCAAACACTTAGCAGACTTGCGTATTTTGGCATTGAACTAAATTTGCGATAATAAAATGCAAGACAGAATGAAGCGGATGCAGGAACTGGTCGTTCTACAGTTCAAACAGTTGAGCAAGGGGGAGATCGCGGTGTAAAAAAAATGAACGATAGATAAAAATGAAAGTTTTGTACAGATGTGATAAAGAAGGCAGACCTCCACAGCTGCCATTTGAGGTATACTTTAATATCCCCTTGATGTCTTTAGAGTTGCATGAAAATAGTCTAAGAACCGTTTTATGTTTGCGTCTTGAAAACCTCCTGCAGGAAAAAAGATATATTGATGTTAGTGTTGTAGGCATCGCGGCACGTTCATATTGTCTACTGCATTACAATAAGTAATGCTATGGGCTCCCAAAATGGTGTTAGTTTAACTCCTTAGATTTTTCTATCAATTGTTATATGATCCTCGCCCATATATATATATATATATATATATATATATATATATATATATATATATATATATATATATCATATAATAATATATATCATATAATATAATCATATAATAATATATATATATATAAGATAAATGAAATAATACTTTATGTCGGTGTCTTGAACATTTTGAGCTGCGTGTTGTTCAATTCTTCTTTATAATTCTCCAGCCGAATACAGACGCGTGTATGGATTTAACCAATAAACTATAATGTGGTCACCAGCCCCAAGTCAGGACTGTAGAGCTTGTCCATCAAGGTTGTTTCAGATTTCCATAATTTTCTTCTTGTGGTGTTAAAACAGTAGACAGTTTTGCGATATGTTCAGTGTTTACTGGAGATGCTCACGAGAGCATCATTTCGGTGTTGCAACCGAACTCCATGCTTCCTGCACATGTGTTGCTTGAGTATGTTGTTGCCTGTTCTCAATCTAACAATGATTGATTGTTCCTTCCATCCAAGCTTGTGGATAACATCGTCTTTTTGGCTGCATGGGTGAGTTGAATTCAATTCCATGGCTTTTGATGATGAACTTCATCTCTAGAAATTATACTGAATCTTTCATCTGCTGTTGGCAGTTATTTCCAGTTATCGCTAGATAGTCTTATCTCATTTCCCTAATTTGTGAGTTGCTTGGAATCCACTGGAAAGTTAATTAACAAGATTAGTATGACGAATAACATTTTTCAAGATTGTCTACACTTTCCATAGCATATAACTGGGCCACTTATTATTGAAGCACCAGGAATTGCGAGCGATTAACTCTTAATTCCAATGTGCAGCGGGGTGGTTTTTCATAGCTTTCTTTCATACCCAGGAGACCTCAGCTTTCGGCTTAGTGCAATGCCTTTTGGCGGAGCTTTCTACTCAGAGGGGGTATATAATTGTATAGATGACATGCTACAATACTTTCATAAAAGAGTCTCAAGATAACGGCATTTCATCTACTAAGGTTTTCTGTTGCATGGGGGGTTTGTCTAGCGTTCCATTGTTGATATTTGAGTGTGGATGTGTCGTATCTGTTTCTTTGTTTTAAACACGCGCATGTATTCGTACGTCTGGTTACATGATTGAAATTCGCCAAAGAGTTGATACATAAACGGGAATACCTCATTTCCAATCTCTCATACAGGAAACCTCTACGACCAACAACAAATTCAATTAATTTGTTCGCGTGGTTCAAGCAGAGGCGGTTAAATAACATGCTGGGTCAAAACCGGCCCACAAAGTCATTTTTACTCACCATGCTGATTTAGGCATTAAGTCTGTGTATTATCCCTTCTCACACCGGACATGTCCAAAGGTGCTCCGATCTCCTCTTCAGTAAATCTCTCAGGGTATAACGGCTGATAGTTCTATGTCGGTTCACTGCTGTTTTTGAAATCTTTGTCAGGGGTTCTCTACGGGACACGCCCATCCTCACTCCCAATTCGCGCTTTTTCGATATTGACTCATGCTCATTCATCTCAAAATCCTCTGATCGTGAGGACTCACAAAGAGCAATGAGGATGTCTGCTCGGTCCATAGTCTGATCGTCTGTTGTGGTGGGGAAGCTAGGTAATTGGTCAGCCTGTTCGTTTCCCTCCACGCGCGCGTGTCCGGGAACAAAAATATGCTTGCGTTTTCGTAGTGATGCCCGCATTGTAGCTCTCTCTAATGACTCCGCCCATCACTATGTACATCACCTGTATTGACTTTCTGAATCATATTCAGTGTGGCACTTAGTTCGGGACTCAAGTTCAATCCAATCCAACGACCCAGAAAAAGTTGTTTGTCTCTGTATTGAAACCTCACTTTTGCCTCTAGCCATTGTGTGAGTTCACTTTGGTTATGTCCGTATGCATATGACCAGTGACAAATACGAGAGGAAATCTTAGAATGCCAAATAGAGCTCACCAACTCCGATTTGTCTTTGATGTATTATAATTTTGGACGATTTGAGATTATAAGATATTGCGATGCCAACACCGCACCAAACCTTCCTTTTCGACTCATACAACTTGCCAGATAGACCGAAGTATAAGAAGATCAACGTGTTTATGTTCTTTGTTTCCCTTTCGGATCACGACAAAACACAGCATTAAATGTATTCTAAAATAGATTATGAACGTTGTTGGTATCCACATCTCTTAGATAAAGTAACACAAAATGACATTTTAAATGTAGAGATGTCGGTTCAAAGATCATAGTTATCACAGCCAATAATTTTTAGACTAGTCATCAGGTCAGCCATAACACAACACATTTCGTTCTCCAGATGGTATCCTGCTAACCAACAGGAGTTTGAGAACGAATACAGTGGAGAAAGACCGATCGTTATTTGGTCAATATAAGAATATTAGCAATTTATTTCAAATATAAACATACACTTGTGTTTGGATTGTTTTGAATGTTTTACACAGGGGACACTTATAATTATTACAATTGATGAATTTTTAATTTGTGTAGAATATGAAGTAAAACAAAAACAAAATAAAGGTCAATAGATTTTCATGGAATTTTAATGATCCCTACCACCCATTTGAGTCCCAAATTCCCCCACCGAAACCCTAAAATTCGTTGTCATCACTTGTTTCTGCGTTGTGAAGAATTCCTCACAATTCTATTTTGTGAACCACTATTTGAGATCGCCTGAGATACTCCCGTCGTCCGTATAGCTCAGTGATTCCCAACCTTTTTTACCATGTCCCACCTAAGTCTTTCTAAAATTCTGATGCACCCCTATGTAACATATTCATATTTTTTAATACCAAAAAATTAAAATATTAGGGAATAATTGCCCCCTTGAACAATCAAATTTTCCCACTGTAGGGCGTAGGCCCGACATTGGGAAACCCCGGTATAGATAAAACATATAAAGAACTTTTTAAGAAGTATTTTCTGGTATTTACAATCGTATCAGCTGCCCGTTGGAAGTATGTAGTCTGGAGAATGGAATACATGTGTCGTGCTTTACAGCTTGACTGCGACGTCGTATGCGCGTCTAACTTTACATATCTGACCTTATTCACGATAGTGTAGCAAATTCCCCAACCAACCCTTCTTAGTTGCCTCTTGTGATATTCAGGACAGCTTACAGTAATTAAATTTTTGCTACATTTTCAATCTCCGACAACATAGGACGGTGTTTGATTTATCTTATGGAGATCTTTGGGAAACGTTGTATATTGACTAATCTGAAACAAGCACAAGTCTATGATAAAAGTGCATCTTGTATGCCCATCTATTGATACAATGTGTGGTTTTCTATTTATTTTCTTGAATGTTGTTGTCACTTCATGATCCCTACCAAAAGAGCATACAATTCATTCAGAAGTTCAGCTGTATACAATTCGTTCAGAAGTCGAGATGTATACAATTCTTTCAGAAGTCCCCATCTACTCACAGAAACGCAATATGTATATGTTGAAAGACATGTACCACCATTTTGTGTAGAGGCACTCAAAGTCTGCAGCAATTTAGAGGTATATATGTTGGTCATCTTGTTACATTCTCAAACTCCTACAGATCAGTACGATGTTGTCCAGAGAACGGAATGCGTTGTGTCATGGTGTACGTGTCTCCTTCTGGGGAAACTTACAGGGGGTTAAATCACCCTCTCCCCTTTCCTTTACTCCCCCCTATATACCTAAATTGTCATCTACTCAACATGCTTGTCGCATCATTGTATGTGCAGGTTTTGGTGAGAGAACATCCAATTGTTATCATTTGCGAAGTTTAATAATTTCATAATTCTGTGTGTTTCTTGCTTGTTCCTTGAGAAAGGACCGTATTGTGGAAATAGTACGTGTTCTTTTGTTTATTGTCATTAATTTTTTTAATATTTGACAGTTAATTAAGTAGTATTGTTACTATATTACAGTATTTATCACTGTTTTATTTTGCTACTGCGGCACTCTCCATTTTGTCGGACATTCTCTGGTAGTTTATTTATATTTTAACATATACACATTAACCCCGTCTGAAGACACTCTGCCGAGCCAAACAGTCTCGCCCCCCCCCGCCTCACCACATACACACACACACAATTGCACATATGAAATGAGCTTCATCGCACGTAATTTCTAGTAATCGAACAGATGCCATGCTTCTTAACTATGAATAGTAACACGGTCTAACCGTAGAGTGCAGAGGATGGCAAGACAAGGTCAGGGAACCAAACCCAACTACTACTTTCATATATAATTTATGTTATAAGGATGTAATTTGTGTTAAGGATGTAATGAGGAATAACATCACTATTCATACACTCGCTATTATCAAAATCCCCACGGTCTGCCAGTGGCTGGTTGGTTGTTAATCAATCCATCCATGGGCACATACGCTTTTGACCCAATGTCATTGTGTGTTTGTGAACTGGTGTTTATTGTTTATTCGTATATGGTAGAATTTTTCATTTATCTGGCTTTGGAGAGAGACTCATTTTCTGACATTCAATCACTCAATAAACCCGTAATCCTTCAGGGTCGTAGGGGTACCGCATTGGATGCCTCAACACAGAGAGTCATCCAGTGAATTATATCCTCAGCGATGCGAATGAGTGTGGAAATATCTTGCCATGTCCATTCCTTGATTGTGTCTGTCCATGCCTTTATTTGGCCTCCTCTGCTTCTTCCACTCTCGACAGTTCCCTGCAGTATTGTTTTTGACAAGGAATCGTGCCTGCATACATGTCCGAACCATGCTAGTTTTCGTCGTTTCATTATTGAAAGCAATGGCTCCTGAACACCTGCACACATCTCTACTTTATTTCTTACGTACTCATTGGTCTTATGTTCCCTATGGGAAATTCGTCTGTATTCGAACGCCTGTAATCTTCTCTCCATGTCCGCAGTGAGTGTCCAACTCTTACAACCATACAACACAACAGAAAGCACCAGCGACTTATACAGTTTAATTGTCACTCCAACACTGATGTTGCTTTTTAAAAATCACAGTTAGCCTTGACAAGGACGCTAAAGCCATCTCCAGCCTTACATTTAGTTCTGATTTGCATTTACCATCGCTGCATATACTGGATCTGCGGTATTTGAAGGTATTCACCACCTCGAGTTTATGTCCATTCATCACGTATTAGTCTGGTTTTCTGTGTCTCTGCTGTTTACCAAAAATTTGCTCTTATCTGTATTGATTTCCATTTCGTTCTTGCTGGTAACTTTTTTCAACTTTGCTGTTAATTCTTGCAATGATATTGCAATATATGTCCTGACCCAGCTATAAGAACAATATCATCAGCGAAACGCAAGTTGCAAATAGGGCGACCTCCGATCGATATAGACGTGTTCTAGTCATGTAATGTCTCTTGTATAATGTGCTCTAAGTATATGTTGAAATGTACTGGGGACATTATGCATCCCTGTCGAACTCCAACATTTGTTTTGAAGAACTCTCCAATTGTATTGTGTGACAAGACAGCACTATCTGCATTTTTGTACAGAGCTTCAATAATGTCTATAATTGTGGTGTCAAAATTAAATTGCCCCAGTATATGCCACATACAATCATGCCAAAAACTGTCAAAGGCCTTTGTAAAGTCAATGAAGCTGTGATATAGATCATGTTGGTACTGAATATGTTTTTCGATTTTGACAATGTTTCTGACATTATTCAGCGTTGGGTATTCAAACAGATGATGATCGACAGCTCCATGAGGATGTGTACGTAGCCAGCACACTAGAATGTGTTGTGATTAAGCTGTTCATGTTGTGTACGTAGCCAGCACACTAGAATGTGTTGTGATTAAACTGTTCATGTTGTGTGTGTAGTGGTAGAAATTTGTTACTTTGGCATTCCTTCCGAGGAGGTTGATGATTTGGGTCTTGATGATCCTCGTGTTTAGGTTGGTCATATATTTTTAGATTTCTCTCCCAGCGTTTCCCATGGCCGATCTGCTCAGCCGTCTCTTTGTTCACAGGTTTGAAAAGAAGTAGCAAGAATCTCTTTCCATATTGCCTGTGTCGACGAGTACTTTCCGCCCCCCTTTTCTTGTCAGTTAACGGTATGCCCTCTGAATATTACCATTTTATAATTACGTTAGCTAACGAATGTACTGATTCCACCAGTAGCTTATCTCCCACGCACGCTCGGCTTCCATAACTGTTGCGATCGCCGTCTGTTCACCATTGACTTCATACATGGTAGCTGCCGCATGCGCAGACGTAATTGATATCAGGGCTGATAATATGCTCATGTTTACAAATTGTTTTCAAAGCAGCGCACATTTTATTGTTATATTTTTCATAGCTTCTATTTAGTTGTAAATTGCGTGTGTTTATTGGAATCTCCAAGAATTACACACAATGCATCTGTTGTTTCCTATATGTGATGTGGTTGCTCTCCATAGCTTTTGTTTCAGGTATACAAGACTCCTAATCTCCATATATTGGTAGCCATTTGTTATCGTATAATCACCGATAGTTGATTGTATCGTCTAATCACCGATAGTTGTTTGTTATCGTATAACCGATAGTATTTGGTAGCCAGGCATTTGTTGTCGTATAATCATCACCTATAGTATTGGTAGCCAGGCATTTGTTATCGTATAATCACCTATAGTATTGGTAGCCAGACATTTGTTAGCGTATAATCTCCGATAGAACTAAGCATTTTACTTACTGACAATCAAGTTACTATCTTCTTTAGAATATTGTGGTTAGAACCAACTTGACAGCCAGAAAAAAAATGGTATGGGGGAAAATTAATGATTTGGACTAGTATCATTCATTACGAGAGTTCAGTGTCGAACTCATCATGCGAGCAGCCGCCCTGATGTTACCTCAAAAACAAAAACTGCAAGCTTCGTATAAGGCAAACTTGAGAATCTACTTCACATCAAAGAATATATTTCTCCCAAAAGTGGAAGGATATCTTTGAAAAACATTCTTATTGTTATACAGTGACGTTTAAATTAAAACACTGAGCTCGGCAATTTTCTTTCAGAAACGACAACAAAGTAAGTGATTAAACCGAGATTCATTTTGTCAAAGACAAGACGCTAGACAAAAACGCGGAAACGAATTTACTCCTCATTATGAAAATGTATTGACACAAATAAATATGGCGCCGTGAGGTAACAGATGTAATTGTGACACTGGAGTTGTAGCTAAAACTAGAACACATTTAACAAATGTATGACACGGAAGAAATTATTTACAAACTGATGGGTTATGCCATGAAGATGACGTTCAATAACGTTTATTTATATAAATCATTATCAGCATGGAAATATACAATAAATATTATAATTGAAGTTTCGTATTTGTGCTACCAGGGCTTGATGGAGAAAAAAGAATAGTAACACTGTTTGATTTCCATGCATGTCTTAAGAGGCGATTAGTGAGATTGTGGGGGTGGAGTTGGCTGTCCATTCTTATATAAGATCAAAGTGACACAAAAGCCATGATGTTGGACCTGAGAGGCCGAAAGGTGCAGATATCACAGCATATTTGTAACTCATGACCCAACGCATTTTGTTCTCAGGACTACGCCATGCTATTCTGCAACTGTTTGAGACAGAACGCAGAAGAAGAAGATTGCAGTTTTATTTTTCATCTGTTCTCAAACTCCTGCACATTAGCAGGATGCAGTCCGGAGAACAGATTATTAAGTATGTTGATTATCATTCTCGCACACCGGACATGTCCATAGATGCTCCGATCTCCGCTTCAGTAAATCTCTCAGGGTATAACGGCTGATGGTTCCGGTTCTGTGTTGGTTCACTACTCTTTTTGAAATCTTTTTCAGGGGTTCTCTTCGGGCGACGCCCATCCCCACTCCCAATTCTTGCATTCTTGATATTGACGCATCCTTATTCATCTCAAAATCCTCTGATCGTAATGACTCAGAACATATTTAAAATGTGAGAACAGATTATATATGTTTGATGTACATATATTGTGTTCAACTGGTCACATTCATTCCGCAATGCCATTATTTTCTGACTCGTCAGACTGGTCTAAAACGGTTATGTGCATTGTCATCTGAGCTACAAAACCACTACTTGAATCTCTATACGCATTGTCCTCTGAGCTATAAAACCACTACTTGAATCTCTATACGCATTGTCCTCTGAGCTATAAAACCACTACTTGAATCTCTATACGCATTGTCCTCTGAAGGCTCAAATGATTGCTGTTTATATTATTTACTGAAAAGATTGCAGTATCTGACAGATAAATAAGACCAAACGTATATTCCTATGGTTATTTTATTCAAACAAAGAATTGCTTCAAAAGTATAATAAAAAAATAAATACACAACGGAGACTGTCGCAACATTTCAAGACACCGAGTTTCTGTAAAGGAAGAAACACTTAAGCTTAAAATAGTCCAGAAAAAGTCGAGCTTATGTCACGCAGAGAAGAAAATTATATTTCAAGTATGAAAGACCAAGTGCCGGATACATTCCTTGAAGAACATCAAGTGTTTCTTAAGCGTACACGTCAGAAGATGTTTATTATACCCATGCTTGAGATGATGGGGGTAGTGGTAGGGTGGATGCAGTACACAGCACTTGTACTATGCTGAATAGCTTCCGTTGTTTCCTTTGAAAATTGTGTGTGCACTCTTTCATTCTTCTCTTTCTCGAGTCTTAACACTGACGTCGTTGGCGCGTATTAATATCAATTCATGTCCATCGTCTGCCAGGTCTGTAGTGGACTACTGCATCTCAATCGACTTTTGAAAGAAGGCATCAACGGTAATTGTGCTTCCACGTAATGAGTTGCTAATTTGATTATATATGTAGGCTTGAATGGGGGGGGGGGGTGGAGAGCTGGGCTTTTGTGGCCTTAGCAGTCAAAGGGAAGTAACCAGATATATTTATCTTTTGCCTTCCTGTGTATCTCAATTTTAAAACAGGGTTAACTCCGATGTTTCTCACATTTCGTTTAATCGCTGCCCCTTTACGTGGTGTTTAGTAATACCACTACACTCTCATACTTCTTTTGAAAATATGTTCTCACTGCGCTAAACTGAAATCCGACAGGTAAAGCTTCAAAAGTGGAAAATTTTGCTAATAACACGAAACACACATAGGCACACACACAAATCGACGGTTCGACCAAAAGGCCTTTATCAAGGATCACAAACACATATAAATCAAAGACGACAACTAAGGACGACACAACTTGCGTTCACGTGTCTAGTGAGTTGGCCGAAATTATAGAAATGAGGTCAAAGGTGACACAAACAGGAAATGTACAGAAATATAACCAAACTTAATACATGTTATAACAAGACCGAGAAATGACGGAACAACCCGATATTATGTATAGGTCAAGCGTTCATTCATACCCAAAAGTTTCAGAGTGCCAAATTTTCTCTCTCTATCACACACCCACCCAGACAAACCAACCCACACACACACGCACACGCACACACACACACACACACACACATATACACATATAGCGGTTCTCAGGCGCAAGATGGGTTCGGTCGTCGGAGAAGCATGCTTTGATGGCCGTCACCTGAATATTCTGGGCGCCCCGGTGGTCAGCAAGCCTCCTACCAGTCTTACCTATGTACGTCATAGTGCAGCGCATGCAGATGATGGCATATATGACATTCCGGGACACACAGGAGAAACTCTCCTCAATGGAGAAAGTGGCCTTGGGGAATGTGACGGACCGGGTCTGGGTAACATTCGGACAGGTGTAGCATCTAGGGCGATTGCAGATGATAGTGCCAGAATGAAGGGGGACGTCAGGCCTAAGACGACTCCGAACCAGTAAATCCCTCAGGTTCTTGTCCCGTCTGTACGCAACCAGAGGGGGGACACAGAACACTTCACGCGTCTCAGGATCAGACTGGAGAAGGGGAAGGTGTCAGAGTAGAATATGACGAACAGCAGCGCTATGCTAGTGGAAAGTCAGGACAAGTTTGACGCTGCCTGGGGGAGAAGACCTCCGAGTGTTAGAGAGGGTATCCTGACGGGAGAGGTAGCACACCCGAGACAGGGCAGACTGAAGGACCCTGTCGGGGTATGAGCGGCAACGGAAGAAGTCCATCATCTCGTTGGTTTTATCCAAAAAATTATCATCAACACTGCACAGACACCGGAGACGAAGAAGTTGAGAGAATCGAAGGGAATCACGGCAGGCAGAAGGATGAAATGAGGTATATAGGAGAAAACTGGTCATCAGTCGGTTTGTAGTGTACTAATGTGCTAAGACAGGAAGGTTGAATAGTGATAGATATATCCAGGAAGTTCACATGGGAGGTGGAGATCTCGGATATGAACTTGATGGCCGGGTGAAAGTTATCGATGAACTGAATGAAGCGTGACAGGTCAGCCTCAGCCATGTCAGTGATACCGATCCCATCATCGATATACCTATGGAACATAAATGGGAAGGGTCAACCATAGGACTCCCACACCTGGTGCTCAAGGTGACCCATAAACAAGCAGGCATAACTGGGTCCCATCTTAGTGCCCATGGTGACCCCACTGATCTGGTCGAAGAAGAGCCCATCAAACTCAAAGGAGTTAAGAGTAAGCACAAGCTCTGCAAGACGGATAAGAGTGGAGGTAGACACAGAAGGATGAGGGTACTTGTCAAGGAAGAATCTGAAGGCCTTGTGGCCATCAGCGTGAGGTATGGACGTGTAAAGGGAGCCAAAAGAAAGAGACGATAGGTATGAGCTGGAGATAATGAAATGGAAGCCAAGATAGACAGTGCATTGTTAGTGTTTTTTTTTTAATGTGGGAAGTTGTTCCACTAGTGGCTGAAAAACACTGTCCAAGAAGTCCGAGATGACTACCGTGGGGCAGGAACACGCGGAGACAATTGGTTTGCCGGGGTTAGAAGGCTTGTGAATTTTAGGTAGCATATAGAATGCCGGTCTACTAACGCTGCTCTCCTTTTGAGCAGTTATCGTGTCGTGGTCTCCACCTGGTACTCAGCTCTCATGTATGCTTTCCAGTAGTTGTCGCATGTCAGCGGTTTTAACAGGCCTACCAAACCAGATGAGGGTAACTTACAGGCTCTGGCTGGATACACTTTCCAAGAGAGCGTTGTGGAAAGGAAAGGGCTTTTGTGAGCCACTTAGAACACTGGTGATCCACTGGATCTTGATACATCACCAGTCATAAGTTATCTTGCAACTGGAAAAGGAATCAGAAAGAGATTGTGGTTAGCGAATGGTGCAACTCCTCTCCACTTTCAATATAGTAAAGAGCTAGTCATAACTCATCTATCATCATTCATCATCTTATATTTTATTTTATCCTCTTCATTGTCATCACAGTAACGTTACATCGGCATCGTTGACGCCGATGGATAATATACATACATGCCATACCACTATTGCTTGTCGAACTGTTTGGTTATATCGTTGGCTTTCGTCAAATAACAGTTGGTTATATCGTTGGCTTTCGTCAAATAACAGAAGTTTGAAATGAAACATATATTAGTTAGTTAGTTAGCTAGTCGTCGGATCATCATCACTGCAAACTGGACACGTCCATAATTGCTCCGATCTCTCCTTGAGTGTATCAGCCATTACACTTCTGCTGACAGTACTGGTCCAATGCTGGTCCTAAGCATCATTCTTCTGCTTCACTTCTAGCAACACCGCATTTTAATCCCTGATCTTTAATCCTAGCCATTGAAATGGAATTATCATCCACATTAGTCTCATTCTCGCGTGCTATATCTCTTAAGGAGTTCAAAGCGTCAGCGCGATCCATTGCCCCATCGCCCTGTGCCACATAGAACACCATGTCTATCCTTTAATCGGTCATTCCACTAGACATGTGAACGCAAGCTGTGTCGTCTCTACTTGTCGTTTTTTTTATTTATATGTCTATGTTTTCCTTGATAAAGACATTTCCGTCGAAACGGCGATTTGTGTGTGTGTCTGTGTGTGTGCGTATGTTTGTTTTGTATTATTAGCAAAACTTGATTGCCCAGTTTCACGCTTTACCTGTTGGATTACAGCGCAGTGAGTACATATTTCTTATTGTGTACTACGGTGTTTCGCTAAATTACGGGCTCAACGTTTGGTTATATATATATATATATATCAAAACAGCACGGCCACTAGAACCTAACAGAGCCCGATTAATATAACACAGAAGCACGATTAATAGAACCAAACAGTGCTAGATGAGTACGTGATATAACACACATTACGATATATATATATATACATTAATCGTGCTTCTGTGTTATATTAATCGGGCTCTGTTAGGTTCTAGTAGCCGCGATGTTTTGATATATATCACGGACTCACATAGCACTGTTTGGTTCTATCAGCGTTGCTCTATAAGTATGGATGTTGTCAAAATATGCTAACATTGTAAAGATATTCAGAAAATTTGATCTAGAATACACACACAGAGAGAGATAGAGAGAGAGAGAGAGAGAGAGACTGACTGACTGAGAATTCACACGAATCATTATGTTTGTACTCATTTACGGATGTTTTGACACGTGCGGTAACATTCAACCAATGTTAAGTTCAGTGTCTGCCACTATCAACCTGTGTACTAATTGTGATATATGATTATCATTTTGAATACTATACTATTGTTCACTCTTCATATTTTGAGCATTCACTTCGGCATGGACAAACAGGTAAAATTAATACACAAAATAAATAAGAACCATAACATAACCCATCATGGTCGTATAGGTGCCACACTGGAAACATCAGCACGAAAAGCTCTCCAAGCATCAATATCCTCAGCAGTTCAAAGGACTGTAAAAAAAATTACGCCCATATCATTCCTTGATGTTATCAATTCAGGATTTTCTCCGTTCCTCAATTCTACTTCAACCCGTTTACGGTTCCTTGCAAAATAAATTTAGAAGTGAGTCGTGTCTCATTACATGTCCATACCATACACGCTTAAGCTATTTCACCACTGCCAAAAGTGGTTCTTGATCACCTACAAGCTTGTTTATTTACTGCAGGACAAATATATTTGCCTTGTGTTCTATATAGCTAATTATTAACTAAAGTATGTAGCACTTGTTTTCAAAAATCCTGAATGTTTTCCGTGTCTGTATTGAGCGTCCAACTTTCTCATCCGTATAAAGTAGCAGTAGTGATCTGAATAGATTGATCTTTACTGTAATACTGATCTTGTTGCTTCAAATCAAATTCACTCTTGCCATTGCTAACAGGAGAAACAGTACGTGCCCTTCGAATACAAGTATCAAAACAAATTATGTCCATTTTGTAGAGAATGTTAACCACATTTGTATGAAAAATGGACTCAAGAAGCATATAGGATCGACTTCATTGTATTCGGGTTATCTCATATGCATTCAGTTTCTCTCAACGAAGCGGCGTACCGCCTGCCGAGAGTACAATATCATGTAACTCTGTAATTGCAATCAATAATTCAAAAGTGTCTCCAAAAAATTAATTAATGTATAAACAAGATTTTGCGATCACGATTCGAACCTGCGATCTTTTGAACACAAACCAAATGGCTCAACCACTACTTTAGGTTCAAGCATCTTCTCACTTAGTCTCCTCTACACCCCTCTTGCTCTTCAACTTGCCTGTTTCAACATGTTCCATCTTTCCTCTTCTCATGATGTATCCAAATAAATGTGGACTGTCTCTTTCTGGCGTGGGCAAGCAGCTCTCTTTTTGATTGAACATCTTACATTATATCTTTCTTCATTATCCATTTTATATGTCCATTGTGTTCTTAACATTCTTATCAAACGACTGATGACTCAATATATTTTTTTCACTACACTGCTGTCAAAGATTCACTTCCATACATCAGAATTGGTTCTATAAAACTACTTCAGAACTGGTCAACACTTCAGCTGTGCTAGGTAGATGATGTCAGTATAGGCACAATGTCTAAGACAACCCGCCGAGTATGGGCACTGCCCTCACAGAAAGAAACTGCGCCTACTGTGAGTATTAATTCAAAGCAAATATCATGTCCACACACAATACTTCTGTTATCGTAAACAACGTCAAGGGGAGTTCAAGAACTCAGGGAGTAGCATGTGCTACAGGTGCATCCAGAGTTTATAGCTACCCTATATAAATCGCTAAATGAAAGTGTTTTGATGCAGCTAATGCAGTACCCATACGACCTTGCCGACTTGTGGGTTGTAAGGATGGATTTATGAACCAACCCGTCATACAAGTACCACACGTGCGTCTGAATTGAAGAGCGGTAACATCGGACTCTGTAGTTCTGCACATGTTGAGGTTGTTGGGGGCAAGTATACGCCACTTGTGTGTGAATGCTTCTTTGAACTGTGATATGCAAGAGGATAAAAGTATTAAGGTGTGGCAAGTCCGTAGGTAAGTGGGAAGGGGGTTTGTGATGTTCAACGTCCCCGCCCCACACTTTAGATAATCAGAGTATAACATTTAGTGCTGGGAATTTAGACCGAAGGTAGATAAACCTGCACCTTGTTTTACGATGTTTTGCGAAAAAAAGTTCATGGACTTTCTCAGGAAGAGGAAGGAATTGCACGCGAAACTGTGCGACTTACCTTTTTTAAATATATCATTTCCCAATTCCTGAAGACTTATCTACGCCCCTGACATATGGAGTAACCATCATCAGATTGCATATTATGAATTGGATGTAGCAGTTATTCCAGCCTTTCGAAATCTATGTTTATCCTCAGCCAGTCTTCCTACTGTTATTGCCATGTTCAGGTGGTCTTTGATGTCTTGCGCCCATCGTCTTCTTGGTCTGCCTCTTGTTTGCCCCTGGCATCATCCTCTCCATTGTTGTTTACTCTTGGCCGTTATGGTGTTTGATATGGTATGGAGTGATACAGTTGCATAGTCTTAGGGCCGATTTTTAAATCATAAGGATTTTAACACTTGTTCAATTTGTATGGTGTTGTGTGACATGTTTCGATCTGCCTGTTCTACATTCATATTGGCATGAGTTTGCACGTTCAAACTAATTTATATATATATATATATATATATTAAATTGTAACACAAGTGACAAATGAAACAACAGACCACACGCGTATACCAATCTCAAATATATTAATGGCGCTAAAAATAGCTTGAAAGGTTAAATACTTCCACAATTTCGTAACAGGAAAACATGACACCCCAATACAAAATCTGAGCCGGAAGTAAACAGAGTACAGCAACACCAATGCATCTTGGGAGAGAAAAAATGTGCTAATATCAAAGAGAATTTTAAGATGAAGCAGTTGTGTAAAATAATTTGGTACGAAGAAGGAGATTTAAATTAGAAACGTATCCTATTCATGATGTAGCCTAAAACCCAGCATTTTTTGACTGTATGAAGTTTCTAGGCAATATAAATACGTTCAGTAGTTTGTCATTGCTTTCTGAACGGTCAGAATGCACAATTTCATTTGGCGAGATTCGAATCCGTTGTCTTGGCCATCACAGAGGTGCCCTGTACAACGCCACCACAGAGTGGAACAATCCAGGATTTTCTCTCTCACGACTCTTCTCCTACACCCTCGACTGTTCCTTGAAAATCATTTTCAAAAAGTGAGTCCTGTCTCGTTACATGTCGAAAACAAACAATTTTACACAGTTTCACTACTGCCAAAAGTGATTCTTGATAGCCTGCAAATGTGTGTATTTGTTGCATACGAATAGATTTATCTTGTGTTGTATAATTTAACACAAATGACAAAATACTGTAGCTTGAAATGAAAGCACGGCAAACGTTGTAAAACGTACTATAATCATTATTTGATCACATTGTTATAGGCATTGTCTCTACAACTGCCAGGTATCACTTTGTTGCATGTTGGCGTCTGTGCTCAAGTCCATAACGACGCCGACGGTAGCAAAAAAGGTCGAAAACGGCAATCGCGATCACAATTCGATTGAGTGACAAACATGTTGGTGCGCTGTGCGAGCAACACTGATAAATAGGTTTCGACGCATAGGTTGGCCTACCAACAATATGAATATGAACATCTAATGTCCAGATGAGTTGGTGCAACACTGATTGTACGTACATACACCTGTCAAAGTCGTTGAGACCATTGGCGCAAATAAAACCGTGAAACAATACATCTTCGTTATATGGACTACATCCTACTGGAAATCTAATAGGGCCAGTGTTCAGCTACAAGATAGATCCAGCGGCAGTATGAGAATTAACGCATCAAAATACCAAAATTTCTGATAATGCGCCAAGGATATCTTCCGACGCCCCAGTTCATAGCTTCCTAAGTCTTAAAGATGAACACGACGATACTCACAGACATCTAGACAGGGCTAGCTATGGAATTCACCACGTCACAGTAACAGGCGGTAGTAAAAAGAAATTATTTAGTTTCCCTTACAATAAATGTATTTTCTAATCTGACAAACTTTAGATTAAATAACACATGTGCACTAACCCATTACCGAGTCATTAGTCGTGGCTGATCCGACTTATGTGCGGTTTTTTTTCTTCATTGGCTGAATAAAAAAAAAGAAACAATAACAACAACCGATCAATCGAGTCTGCCAAGAGTTGTGATGTAGTCCTATTTTAGCCCTTAAGTCTTATTTAATCTAAAGTTTGCTAATGTTCTAGCTAAACTTGTGAAAATTGGTTCAAGTGATACCCAGTTTGACAAGTTCATCAAAGACGCTAAAAACGTGATAGGAAACAAATAACACTGTTATGGGAATTACCGATAAGTTTGCTTACAACCTACTGCCACTGTGACGTGGCAATTCTCGTACTAGCCCTTGTTTTTGTCTAGATGTCCGTACTAACAGCTTTTCTCTCTCTTTCTCTCTCTTTCTTTCTCTCACACTAACATCTAACATTTGATTAAACGTGTTCTCATTTCACTCATATAACATTTGATTTCCATCCATGTCAGATTACAAGTACACATCAGACATATCTCGTTATTTATCATTGACATTATTACTCGCTCTTCCTTCGGTCTTTTTCCCACGTTGTCTCTTGTGCCTAACCCTCTATATCGCTACACCATTCCTTCCTCCAAGACTTATACTCCTGACAGCTTCCGGTTCCTGGTTCCTGTGCAGAGACCAGCTGATGATGACGCAGGTGAGGTCGGTGTGATAGATTTGTTGACATTATAAAACTGAGCTCACCTGATTCTCACTGACACGCTCTGGAGATACCTTCCATACCTGGCTCGCCCGGTAAATATTTATCAGAACATTGGCGTCCGAAACTGGGATCTTACGAGCCCATTGACCGCATTTGTGCTATATGCTTACTTTTTTTTTTCTAAAACATTTTTTTTTTCTAAAACATTTTTTTTTAGTTATATTTTTTTTGGTGTAAATTTTATCATAGACCTCAGCTGCCGATCGTTGAGTTTATTGTGCGTTCTTGCTTGTCTTTGGATGGACAAGAAAACGTACAGTGCTAGTGTTTTTTGATGTTGCTTATCCTTCGTCTGTTTCTGATCTTCTTTTACTACAATTGTTGTTAAGTTTCGCTATATATATATATATATATAATATATATATATAATATATATATATATATATATATATATATATAGCCTTGCTTCCTGTGGTTACTAGCCTTCGATTCGACTTACTATATTACACCCCGCTGTTGAAATTTGAAGAATTATTGTTATCACATACGAAGGCAGATGTGTCGGGCCATTGGCGCAGATAAAACGGTGACGCACCGCATTTCCATTCGCTGGATTACATCCTGATGGAACTCTTATAGAACCATCGTCCTGCTACAAGAGAGATCCAGCGGGAGTTTTAGAATGAACGCTGAAGAAGAAAACACAAATCTAGGAGAAAGCTAGTTTCACAAAGAATACAGGCTCTGTGCCTTGTAATTATTCTAGATTCAAACACGCGAGCGAGCGAACACATTATAGAACGCGGCGTCTTTGTGAAGTATATTAGTTGATAACATGAGTATATCACTCAATATAGTAGTAAGATTATTCGCCACGATAGAGGGTTACGATTTGACAAAGTGAAGGATAAGCAAATCAAAAAAGCGGGAGAAAAGACAATAATTACCTGACATTTGGTAGTTTACTGACATCATATTTGTACTGCCATCAGATATTGTTCATTGAAATTAGACAATGTTTAATGACACCAAATACTGTTTACTACCATGAGATGTTTACTGACATAAGACAATGTTTACTCATATGAGATAATGTCTGTCGAAATCAGATACTGTTTAAGGACATTATATAATGTTTACTGACATCAGATATTGTTGGTTGACATTAAACAATGTTTATATTAGGCAATATATTGACATCAGACACTGTTTACTGTTAGTAGGCATTTCTTTACATCAGACAGTTACAGATGAGCAAAGATTAGAAATATTCCTGTGCACAACAAATGTTGTATATGACAATATAAAATGTTGTATATAATATTTTATATGACACATAAAACGTTGCAACATCCGTTACTGCTGACCTCTGATATGTATGATATATAGAACGTTGGAACATCCGTTACTGCAGACCTTTGATATGTATTATATATAGAACGTTGGAACATTAGATACTGCTGACCTCTGATATGTATGATACATAGAACGTTGGAACATTAGATACTGCTGACCTCTGATATGTATGATACATAGAACGTTGGAACATTAGATACTGCTGACCTCTGATATGTATGATATATAGAACGTTGGAACATTAGATACTGCTGACCTCTGATATGTATGATACATAGAACGTTGGAACATTAGATACTGCTGACCTCTGATATGTATGATATATAGAACGTTGGAGCATTAGATACTGCTGACCTCTGATATGTATGATATATAGAACGTTGGAGCATCCGTTACTGCAGACCTTTGATATGTATGATATATAGAACGTTGGAACATTAGATACTGCTGACCTCTGATGTGTACGATACATAGAACGTTAGAGCTCCAGTTTCTTCCGACCTCAGCAACATACAATCTGCTTGGTGTTTGGACAGTTTGTTTTACAGTATATGATTATGATTATTATTAACAAATCGTCTTATTTCCTTCACTTCTTAGTGACTTTCTTTAGTCGTCTTCCCAACTAAATAACCTTCTCTTCTAAGTAACATTCCCGTTTAGTAACAATCCCTTCTTTGTGATCTTCATGTCTTAATGACTCTTCGTATTCACCTTCTCCTAGTAGTAAACCTTCCTTTCTTAGTGTCCTTCCCGTCTTAGTGAAATTCACTTGGTAGTGATCTCACTTGTTTATTTTTCTTCCCTTCTTAGTTTTCATTCCCTATTAATGACATTTTCCTCTTAGTGACATTTCCCTCTTAGTGACATTTCCTTCTTATTTTCAGTCCCTTCCTAGTTACCGTCCCTTCCCAGTCTCATTCCCTTCTAAGTTTCCATCCCTTCTTATTGATCTTCCTTTCTTAGTAACTTTCCTTCTTAGTAACTTTCCTTCTAGTGACTTTCCTTCTTAGTGACTTTCCTTCATGGTGACCTTTCTTCGTTGGTGACCTTTCTTTCTTGGTGACCTCTCTTTCTTGGTGACCTTCCTTTCTTAGTGATCTTCCTTATGTGTGACCTTCCCTTCTTAGTTTCCTTCCTTCCTAGTGATATTCCTTTCTTAGCTGCATTCCCTTCTTAGCCTTTTTTTCCATTTTGAGTTTCCTTCAATTCTTAGTTTCATTCCTTTTTAGTGACATTCCCTTCTTATCTTCCTTCCCATCTTAGCGTGCTTCTCTTTTTAGCGTCATTACCTTCTAGGTGACATTCTTTTCGTAGCCTCATTCCTTCTTAGTTTTTCCCCCTTTGTTTTAGTATCCTTCCATTCTTAGTTTAATTTCTTTAATACCATTCCCTTTTTGTCCTCCTTCCCTTCTTAGCTTCCTTCGCTTCTTAGTGTTTTATTTTTTAGTTTCCTTCCATTTTAGTTGCATTCTTTTTCAGTGATAATCTCTTGTAAGTTTCCTTCGTTTATTTTCCTCACTTTCTGAGTGACATTCATTTGTTAGTTTCCTCACCTTCTTAGTGATTCCCTTATTAGTAGCTTTCACTTATTCTTTGTCTTCCCTTCTTAAGTAACCTTTCTTTCTTAATGCCCATCTATTTCGATGACGTTGCCTACTTAGTATCATTCTCATCTCAAACCCCCCTCCTTTCCTTAGCTTCTTTCCGTCCTTGTCGTATTTCCTAATTCGTGGTAATTCTTCTTATAGTCTTTCCTTTTTTTTTGGGGTCTTCCCTCGCCCGTGTTTTGTCAGAACCCGAAAGGAAAGCAATACCCTTACTTGCCACGCAAAATATAATAGACGACTAAGTATATTTTTAAGGTGGGCTTGGTTATCTCATCCTATCTCGTTCTATGGGACATGTCCTTTGCAGAACTTTGTCCTCACTATCACTCTGTACGCCTCACGGCTATGTGCGAACTGCCCAGCTTCTTCCAGTGCATGTTCAGAAGGTCATCGATATCATGTGTCCATCATAGTCTTGGTCTGCTTATTGTTCTCTTACCCGGAACTTTTCCCTCCATGGTTAATCTTTCCAAATCATTGTGCCTTTTTATAGGTCCGAAATATGTAAGTGTGCGTTTTTTGATAGTTTTTCGTATCATATAGATGAATAAAAGGGTGACGTTTTGTATGTAAACTGAGTTGAGAACCAAAAGCTTACCCTCAAGTCTGATGTGACAGCCCAAAAGACGCAGGTATCGAAACCAAGCTGTAAACCATGACTTAACGTATTACGATCTCCGGACAACAATCTCTAATCTGCAGAAGTTTGAGAAGGAACGCTGAAAAAGAAGAATGAGAAGTCGCACTTCCTTTACTAAATTCCATGCAAAATGGCAGGTTATTTCCATCAATATAATATATCCCTGGAAATTCTTGGAATTTGCCTAAATTACATCTGAATCAACACTTAGTTTCATAAATAAAGAGGTGTTGCCTTGCCTATAGGAGAGATACCTGTTTGCGAAATATTTGTGGTTAAAATTTTGGCAGGGTGAGTTAACAAAATATATTAAAATTTCTGTATTATGGCAGACATTACTAGAAGCCAACACCCACCTCTGTAAGCAGGATATAGATTGTAATATGTAACATATCTAAGACTAAACATACCTATGTGTGTGTGTGTGCGTGCGTGCGTGGCCTGGCCTGACCTAACCGTGTCTTGTAAATGTTCGAGCATTTCCAGACATCGTTCGATATATTAAGTGTTCGCACATATGTTCTGATGTCAAATAATGATTGTATATATCTTAACTCGAAGTATGACAGCCAGTGGCGTGCGGTCTTGGACATATAGGAATAGAGTGGCCCCCATCAAAGTGCATTCCTGGATATTTTTTATGTTGTTTTCACACGCCTCCATTTTATAAGCTCTTGCTATTTCTAATTAGAAAAATACATAATATAATGTTGTTTTAAACTTTCTTTCTCCCCACTAGATCGCTCTTATAGCCGGATAATGGGCATACTAAAGTTCTAACAGGATGTAGTTCAGACAACTGAAATGAGTAGTTTATTTTATTTTTTGTATCGACCCGACAAACTTGACTTCGGTTCAGTGTTTTACTATTTCTACTGAAATGTTTCCACATGATAGTAATATCTCCAATAGACCATTCTGTGTGCTGCAAATTCTTGATCACCAACGCTCACCCAACACGCTAAACTTTATTTGGTCACCCATGCAAACTGTAACCCAATCATCGTTGGTTGATATTTTGCCTCTGTCTGGATGTGGCGTCGCAGACTCCCTCATGCATACAGTGATAGACTGACCGGCAGGTAGAATGTGAAGTTGAAAAAGCCAAACAGAATATATTTAACTTATAATTTAGAAAGTTTATGCTTTGTATTGCAGAGGTGAGATTCGTGCAATCTACCCTACTCAGTTTGTTCAAATGGATGAGTCCAGATTTCGGATATTCAATACATTATATGAGCTGCCACGTGAGTTAATGTCCAAACGTGGTTTTCCTACACTTGTAATACTGTCATTCAATAATGCTTTCATTATTATTTCAATGTATGTTCCATGTCATGCTTGCTCGATCATGCTTGCGATTAACACTCTTTATCTGACTGTCAGAATTTTATTACGTTTCTTAATGTTTATTTTTATTCTTCTTACAATTCTTCAAACGTGTTTTCTAAACTCTTCAACTACCTACTTGTCTATTAATCTATCATTGCACCTTTTTGTATGTCAATTTGTCTGTCTATATTTTCATTTATTTTTCTTTCTATCTAATCGTATTTGTCTTCTAGATATCTAATTTATCAGATATCGTATTGGGTCAAAGGGCATGAGCCCATGGACCGCTGGATCAGCAACCATCAGATATCGTATCTATCTAACTTATCCTACCTATCTCTATCTATCTATCTATCTATCTATCTATCTATCTATCTATCTATCTATCTATCTATATATGTCTGTCTATCTGCCTGTCTGTCTGTCTATCTATATCTATATATCCAACGTATCATGTTTATGTTTGTATGTTGATGGTACCAAATGGGGCACAATAATAGTAACATTGACACCGACTATGTAAGTCGTAAGAAGCAACTGGTAATGGTAACGTCCTGTTGACTAACCCGCCCCATCATCTCTGCTGTGATAAAGCCTGCTGTAAACCTATTTCTGGACTACTTGAGGGGAATCAGCCCTTTTATCTGCAACATGTCACTAGATGGTTAGAAAACCACGGCAAAGCCCCCCCCCCACTCCCTAATGTAACTCATAACAAAACTCACGTAAACTACGCCATGCTAACCAGCAGAAATGTGAGAACACGTGCAAAAAAAAGGTGGAACATGTGTTGGTCACTATCATGTGCCAAGTCTATTAGAAATTAGCATATTTGCTGGTCACAGGCCACGTGCAAAGTCTATCAGAAATGAGCATATTTGCTGGCCACAGACCACGTGCCAAGTCTATTAGAAATGAGCATATTTGCTGGCCACAGACCACGTGCCAAGTCTATTAGAAATGAGCATATTTGCTGGCCACAGACCACGTCTATTAGAAATGAGCATATTTGAAGGTCACAGACCACGTGCCAAGTCTATTAGAAATTAGCATATTTGCTGGTCACATACCACGTGCCATGTCTATTAGAAATGAGCATATTTGCTGGCCACAGACCACGTCTATTAGAAATGAGCATATTTTCTGGCCACAGATCACGTGCCAAGTCTATCAAATATTAGCATATTTGCTGGTCACAGACCAAGTGCCAAGTCTATCAGAAATTAGAATATGTATTGGTCATAGACCAATGCGCCAAGTCCATCAAAGTGTTTAATGTTACTTATTGTGCAAATGTTTATATAAAGCTGTCACAACCTATCTCCGAAGGCAGCAAGCGAGATTTCAGCCTGGTCAGTTCATCGCACAGCATTACGCCTTGTAATTTGGAGTTAATACCTTTTCTTGTTCCAACCAACCAGCATCCCTAAGAGAGAGAGAGACGATTTTATGCAAGAAATTTCAACTGGTACACTTATAATGAGTCACAATAAAAATGGCACCATTTGATCTACCTCAGTGGTGGCATCCTTATCGGGTCAGCGGGACACACTGAGCTTGTTTCCTGAGTAGAAAGGATCTAAATAACTTTGTATGACCATCTAAGTCCCAATTAGTATTTTCTCCCTCTGCGTTTGTTCTCAAACTCCCAGCAGATTAGCAGGATGTAGTCCGGAGAACAGAATACGTTGTGACATGGTTTACAATTTAACTGCGATATTTTCACCGTTCGCCCTGATTCATCCGACTTCATCATGGCTTCTATGTCACTTTGACCGTCTATTGGATGGAACAACCATGACCCCAAAACCTCATTAGTGAACATGCATGGGGTATCAGTGCTGCTATATTTTGTTTCACTTTTGGGCCCCAGTAATATACGGGTGAATTTCAAAATCTGGCAGGACAGTAGAAATGGTTTTGCTGGATGGATTTCGCCCTTGTGCCCAATTTTTCACTCCATTTATTTGAACAAAGATATTAACACGTTTATTTGCATCCTTCACATTTTTGTTCAGTCGTTCCTGTAAGCTTCATAATAATATCATTCACAATCTCTCTGACTTTCAGTGATTTATATTCTGGCCTGCCTGATTGACTTATTCACAAATAAGTCGGAATACACTCAGTAAGTATGACTTGATACAAATTTTAGTTGACTGTTGTTGTTCGTCCATGATAATGGGACATTTGCTACATCCACTTTTACAATTCAGTTAGAGTTATATCCTGGACTATGAGTTCGTAGTTAGCTAGTAAGCCATATTCTGACCCCAAATGTTCTTCGGGCATGGAATGACCACTGTAGGTGGTTCTTGGTTTACCCTTGACTTTCTAGCTACTCTCCGCTGTTGAGTTGCTGCATTTCTCCTATCATCACAAGATACTGTACATTTTTTTTTACTGTAGAACGCCATGTAGCTCTTTTTTGTGCAAGTTCTTCCCATGTATCTTGGTCTGTTTCAAAAGCTTTCAGTGAGGTCTTTAATGAGTCCATGTAGTAATTCTTTTGACCACTTTGAGATCATGTACACTTCTCATGCTCACCATAGAGAAGTATCTTTGGCGTTATGATCTGACATGCATACCACATGACATGCCCAGCGAATATGTGCCGCATCAGAATAGTGTTAATGCTTGGGATACCAGAATTGTCGAGGAAAGTGTTATCCGGAATGTTGTATTGCCATCTGATGTTCATAAATTTGTTGAGACAAGTTGTGTTGAAGTGATTGAGTTTCCTCACATCGTCTATATACTTCATCATCAGTGGTGACATTTTGTGATGGTATACGACTTAGGTATGTGAATTTATTCACAACTTTCAATGATACTAGTTATAACACAGTGGTGGTTGCAGCGGTATAACTGGTGGGCTTGGTGCTGATGAATTTGGAAATGGTAATGCTTATGATATTTATAATTTTGGGAGTAGTTTTTGCAATGAAAGTAGTGGGGTGGTGAGTATGGTTGTGGCGGTGTTGATTGTGATGTTGATAAAGCTGGTTGTTGTGGTTATCGTAGTGTATATGCTGAAATTGGTATTGATTATGATGATGGTTGTTCTTGCAGTAATAAGCATGATTACTCTCGTGACATGGGTGATGGATGTGATGATGGATGTGCTGATGGATGTGATGATGGATTTGATGATGGATGTGATCATGGATGTGCTGATGGATGTGATGATGGATGGTGAATGTGACACGAATAAGGAATATGTTAATGGTAGTCATCCAGGAGATATGATGTTCAGATATGGTCTCTATTATAGAAGAGTCCTTGATCTTTATGGTGGATTCCATCAAATGGATATTGCAGGCTTTCATGTGATTGGATGCTCCTCTCAAAGTATTGCATAACCACCTGTGTGTTGTAATGGTCTGAAAGAGGAGCAAAGAATAGCATCACCATTTACCGTCCATGCATATAGTAAGAGGTTACTAAGGAGGTTAATGGGTGGTTTTAATAATGAAGTTATGTGTCGCAAGCCATATAGAGTTAAAGTGAGCTAGAAGTCATACTGAAGTCAGATGTGTCAGGCTGAAAGAAGCATATATCACAGAAAATTTGTAAACTATGATACAGCATATTCTATTCTCTGGACTACATCCTATTAATTTGCAGGAGTTTTAGAACAAACACAGGAGAAGAAGACACTACGAACCCTGAGAGCTGAAGTTTTCGGAGTATGAAAGAAAGCTCTGAAGCAGTGTATCTCAAACTTTGTTTGGAGTGTTTTTCTCACTCTGAGAAGCACTGTTTGAAATAAATCTTTCATTCCACAAACAAAACAAGAGCTTCATCACTGTCTTTTCCTAGGGATCGAACAAACAAACATGGACTGGTCATACATACATAGAAGCATGATGGGATTTTCTGTTGCTGTCTCACAAATGGCACTCATAAAGACACTAAAAGCTTATGGGTTTTGATGTTGATCATGATTTTTTTAAAGAAATATTAATATAGATGAGGAAATCAACACTGTAACACTTCCTTGTTTATTAGGAGCGATAGAGGGTTCAAAGTTGGAGATGTAACCATGACATTTGAGTCCATATACAATGATGTCTCTACAGCTATGGACTATGTCCATCGTTCTAATGTGAGTACATATATCTTTTACAAATGTCTAAATATCTTGACAATTGTGTGGTTCTCGTTTGTGTTGTTATTTAAGATCATAAGCTGATGTGGTGACATTAAAATAAGGCATGATTTATGTAGGAGATATTGAGTCCACAAAATTAGCTCAGTAATAAACAATGTCCAGTTCTCTCATGGTACAGTGTCCATGCCTGGAGTGGAAATTAGACACACAACATAATTTTCATAACTAATAGGCAAGGTAAATGTAAGTTGAGTTATGAAACAATGTCACAGGTCAATGTTTTACCTTTATTTGTTAGGTGGCTTTCTCCAGATTAGTCATTCACTAATAAATGGGGCTGCTGTAAAACTGTATAAACAATAATACTTTAGTAGAACATGTTTGATATGTTTTATGATGTGTTCATCATAAAACTCATCCTGAAATGTTCTTCAATGTCCCCCTTGTTCCCTATAATATAAACCTTGTTTGGCTTTCTTCAGGACTGTTACTATATAGCTTTATATTTTATTAAAATTCATTCAAATGCTTACATTTCTTCTCTTCCCCTCCCCCTTTAGAAATTGCTTTTGCCTACTTTGAGAACCACTATTTTATAGTATGGAGATATGGCATTAAATTTCTATTTAATTATACCCGAATCCTTTATTTTCCAAGACTTTTCATTCTAGTATCAATTTAAAGATGATGGGTCAACCCGGTTGTAATTTTTGGTCATCAACTCTACTAGGAATCCAATCCTGAACCACAGGGACAGGTAGCCAGAGCACTTACCATGTTCTTTCATGGCACTCACACTAAGAATTGGCAGTTCTGTAATTTGTTCAATACAAAATCTTGTGTGCAATTCATGTTCTTTTCTCTTCTTTGGTTTTCTGAAAGTCTGGCATGTAGTAGCTAAAGTGTGACAGTAACCACAGACGAGTTTGTCCTAGTTTACCTTCCATGCATGCTGTAAAGGGGAATAAAGAGGTTTTGGGGGTAAGTTGGCTATCCAATCAGAATAGGGTAAAAGGGATCCAGAAGCCATACTGAAGTCAGATGTGTCAAGTCAAAAAGTGAGAATATCACAGATAACCTGTAATCCATGAACACTGCTTTCCAGACTACATCCTGCTTATCTGCAGGAGTTTGAGAACAAATGAAGATGAAGAGTGTTCTAGTGAGGGACCTTAATTCCAATGTTTGTTTATTTTTTTTTATCCAGGGTCCACTCAAAGCAGACACTATGAAAAATGTTGCGAAGTATGTAGAGAAAGATGACCACCTGCCTGTTCTCTTGACCAGGTAACATGACAGTATTAAACTTTGTTATATACATAGTACTTATCAGATTCAGGAGAAGAGGTGAATATGGCATATGTTATAACAGAAAGGAGAGATGATTGTAGCATATATTGTGGTAGAGTGGTGAGTTAATTATGGCATATGTCAAGAAAGAAAGGAGATGTCTCTGTGGCATAGGCCTACTATATGACAGAGTAGAGATGTTTTGGGAATATATCATGACTGATAATTATTGTAATTATTGTGGCATATTGGTATATACATGACAGAAATGAAAGGTGACATAACAGAGAGCAGAGATGATCATAACTTATGATATGACAGATAGAAGTTATTATGGCTTGATGTTGTGCTAGAGAGCTAATGAAATACAAGTCCAAGAAGTGATTAGTGATGATTGGAGCATATTTCATGATGTTGGTGCATTGGGTGGTCAGAGATACACCTACATCATACTTTAAATGTGAAAATAGCTTTAAATTCACCTGTAGTATACCCGGTACTTTCAATATGAAAATTATTATAGATCCACTGTATACTTTTAATGTGAACATTGTTCTAGATTCATTGCAGTACACTTTCAAAGTGAAAATTGTTAGAGATTCACCTATAGTATACTTTAAATATGGTATGAAAATTTTTCTAGATTCACCTACAGTATACTTTCAATGTGAACATTATTCTAGATTCACGTATAGTATATTTAAATCTGACAATTTTTCTAGATTCACCTACAGCAGGGGTGGGCAAACTTTTTGTGCAGAGGGCCGCATTGAAAATTGTAAAGCTATTGGAGGGCCGCATATAATATTATGTATGTTTTTGTTTAAAATTCTCGGTAAGTAATCAATTATATATTTTTATTGTAAAGAAAGGTAGTTTTACATAATGTAGATAACTTATGAAATAAATTACATTTCTAAAAGACTTACACTATAACAGTATATTTTCTAATATGGATAAAAGGTTATGCAAATATTTTAACAATGTTCGTGTATTTAAAAATGTGTTTGAGGGCCGCAAAATATCCAATGGCGGGCCGCATGGGCCGCATTGCCCACCCCTGACCTACAGTATATTTTCAATGTGAGCATTGTTCTAGATTCACCTATAGTATATTTAAATATGACAATTTTTCTAGATTCACCTACAGTATACATTCAATGTGAAAATTATTTTAGATAGCGTACTTTTTTAATGCACTTAAGCTGACCTTCATCTTATCTGTTATTTGTACTAAATGATACCTTACAATTTTTTTTCAGACTTCGTCAACAGGGAAAGAAAGTGTTCCTGGCTACCAACAGTGACTACACATACACCAATGTAATCATGCTATCAGTATAACATGGAAATTATGTGCCAGGAGTCTTTGATTCTTTGTGTATCTATAAGATTGTCTTATTCCTTCTAACCTTGTAATAATTTGATCAGTTTCTTGTGGAGTAGAGGTCCTCACTGAATAACCATATACCCGGTACCTATCTTATCAATGTTGTCTAAACTAGAACACTACTTTGTACAACCTGTTTCTGTTAACACCATAAGTCGGATGGAAGGGCACATGTGGGAGGATACAAGCCTTATCTTAGGATGAGGAAATGCAACCTAAAACCAAATCATGTTTCACGGCAGACCAGGAACTTAGCCTTGGTGGGAAGCTGGCCTAGGTTGGGAACACAAATAGGTGGACAGGTGGAGCACAACTTCGCTGGTCCGGCAGCTCTTGCAGCTTGCCCTGTTCCAAATGAATTGGTATTATCTTTCTGTTGGCGTTAACAAGGCCAGATAGAGGAATTGTGGGGTGTGGGCAACACATGGTCTCTATTACAGCCCAGATATTATGCTATGGACAAGTATACAACATCCCTGGTTTTAATGAGTCTCAAAATCAAATCAAGAGATGGCAAATCTCGTACTGGAAGACACTTTCATCAACTAATGCCCAACTTAAGCTGAGCAGCCTCAACCAATAAGGTGTTGATCCACCACATCCTGTCTACTGCAATGGGTGCTTGGAGATAGGACAAAATTCAAACAATGGGCTATAAATACATTGTACCAGGCAGTACAACAAAAAATAGAAACTTCAAACTTCAGCTTGGAACCGGGAATGTCTGAACCATTTGTCTCTCCTCTTGAAACATGCTTTTCACAGCAAAGATGTGGTAAATACTTCCATTCTCATACAGATGGTTGCCTCTACAATGATGAAAGGTTGAAAATCAAAACCAGGATAAAGAAGATCCTGATTAGGAAGTTGCTTTGAACACGATGGGACCATATCTGAAGTCTTGGAGGCACCAATCACACTCAGAGAACTGGAGTTTGCAGTATCTAAAACTGAAAAGAAGTCACCAAGAACTGTTCAATGAAATTATTAAGAATTTGTTCACCTGGGAATTGCAGCAAGAAGATAACTGCTGGAAATCATCATCTCCATGGATTATAGATTATATTTCTTATAGAACAACAATAATACTATTGTCTGGAAAGACGGAAAAGTTCCTATTAAACTATAAGCTACGTTTTTATCCTTTTAGAACAGAAATGTCCAGGAATTATGTTGTTTTATTGTTAAAACAATTAAAAACCGTGCTGTATCGACAATAAATGGACAAAATTATTTAAATGTACACTCATAGATTTAACACGGTAAATCTGTACTTTGTGATGTCAGTTATCACTGTTTATTATTTACTGTTGGATCAGGAAGAGAGAGTGTTGGTGATGAATGGCGCAACTCTTCCACACTTTAAACAAAATTCAGTGCTAGTCACAACTCATCTATCAATCAGTTATGGAATATCATCACCAAACTTTCCTGTAACAAATGGGGGTCAAACAAGGATTAATTCTTGCACTAACACTGTTCAGCCTGATGTTTTCTGCCATGCTGACAGATGCATCTAAATCTAATGATGTAACAGGCAATAAATTACAGAAGACATGGTAAACTTTTCAATTTTCTGTGCTTGCAAGCCAAAACTAAGGTGCAAGACGCAATGGTCAGGGAATTCCTCTATGCAGATGACTGCATACTGTATGCTGATTCTGCAAACAGTATGCAGGTTACCCTAAACCAATTTTCTGAAGCCAATGACAACTTTGCCTTCACCACCAATACAAAGAAAACAGAGGTCATGTACACCAAACAATCTATATTTAAATCTTCATATAAGGATCAAAGAAGAAGAGCTTCAAACAATCAATAGTTTCACCTACCTGGGCAGCACTCTCTCACAAGCCGTAAACATCAACACTGAGATAAACAAAAGAATAGCAAAAACTAGTGCCACAAATAGAAGACTGTGAATTAATGTATGGGACAGAAGGGGAATAACAACTACCACCAAACTCACAGTTTATAACTTCTTCTTCAACTCTTGGCATTTATTTATATATATATCACTAATTGTACCTATTAATAATATGTAGGATTTTGCACAGGGCAATAAATGTAATTGAAAACATTTCCCTAGATATATATTTACTTCCTATGTACAGGGAAATCTTCTTGGTATAAATATTTCTGTAAATAAGTTTTTGTTATTATAGTGTGTTTTCATTTCTTGATAAAAGTCCTTGTTATTTCATTTATTGTTATTCAGTTTTTATATTGTTGTTTTTATAGTTAGTAGTATAGTAACATCTTTAACTTTATTAGTCTTCAATCCATATAATATTGTTGTGATGTGTTGTTGTTTATTTTTGCCATGGCCATATACATCCAACTTTGGCAGTCATAACTGTTCTGTATTTTTACCACTTGCACTAAACATTGGACATTTGTAGCAATATTGCTAGTAGGCCAGACGTACATTGCCACTGGTACTATTTCTTGGTCACCAACCTCAAATATAGCCACAGTTGATCTTTCTGTTGCTGTCTGTGTTGATATGGACATAGTCATAGACACCCACAGATCTAGATTTATTTCTGGAATGATATACTGCTCCACAAAGCATAATTAAAGAATAGTGTTATGAACATAGTATAAATTATAGCATTAGCAACAAGAAGAGGCTGGTGAGGAATGAAGAGATTATAAGAATTGTTGGAACAGCAGCGGAGACTGAAATGGTTGTGCCACTTAATGAGAATGAACCCATATTGGCCAACAGCAAGACATAAGAATGGAAACTTTAAGAAGCAGAGCAAGACCAAGAAGAAGGCAAATTGAAGAAATTATAAACATTCGAAGATGGTCAATAAATTACTGTATATCAAACAATCAAATGTGCCATCACCAGAAAACCAATCATCATTCAATCCTGTGAGGCATAACAGCAAGAGCAGAGCAAAGGCAATAGACAGAGAGATAGATATTATATAATATTAATTTCTCACACTTTTCACTTTATTTATTTCAGGTAATCATGAGCTACTTGTTTGATACACAGGTTAGTCATTGAAATAGAATATCTCACCTGTCTTACGACTAGAATATATATATATATATATATATACCTTTGGAGAAATAGAGTTAAACTATCCTTTGTGAAATAATTGTACTTACATAAAACACAGGTTTTTGGAGCATTCTACTTAGACAAGACGGACTATCACTAAAACTGGAGGTTATGGTTTGTAAACAAGAAAACCTACAAATTACAATACACAAAACATTTTCAACATTTCAACCAAAAGGTCTTTATCAAAATACGCACAAAAATCAAAAGACGAATATAAATGATCACAACTCACAAATGGGTCCAACCGAAATATGGAAGTGAGGTGCCAGAAGGACAGAAAGTACATAAAAAAATAAATAAAGGTGGAAACGAAATGAACAAAAAGATTATGGAATAAAATGAATAAAGACAAAGATCACACCAACCGAGAACTAGACAAAAGAGTGGTCAGAATTTAGTTCAAAAGGCTTGAGGTTACCCAACTCAAAAATAAGACAATTTTCTAGTGTACCTAGATCTATCATCTGTGGTGCAGGATCTGTTGGCAGTGACCTGAATATCAAGAGCACCATGATGGCCATCACCGTTCAATTGTGTGGCAATAGGAGTAGGTGTTCTATGCTTGATCGCATGAAGATGGTTACAGAAGCGGTCGCTCAATCTTAAGCCAGGATCCCCGATGTACTGCTTGCTGCAGCGTTTAAAAATGATCACATAAATAACATTACAGGACTCACATGTAAAGACCTCATCGATGGAGAAAGTGTCCTTGGGAAATGAAGTAGAGCGCATCTGAACCACATAAGGACATGTATAGCAATGATCATGTGAGCAATGAACAGTACCAAAATGGTCAGAACAGAAGGTGGCTATGGACCAAGATGTCCTTCTGATTTTTGTTGGGCCTATAGGCCACCAGAGGTAAGTCCTGGAAAGCAGCACGGGTATCAAGATCAGACTGGAGAAGGGAATAATATTTAAGCATGATGTGTTGGACAGAAGGTTATTGAGGTTATCTTCTTATAGAAGATTCATGGCACGTCATCTATACAATCCCGTAACCTTTGATAACAGTTACCATGTTGTTCCGAAAGGCCAACGTTGTTCTTGAACTTGGACGGGCGCGGCGTAGGTGAGCGGAACAACAAAGAAACATGTCGCAAGGGCCAGAGTTCTGCCCTTATGTCAATGTCTGTTTCTGTGACATTACACTTAAAAGACCATTGAGTTGGATGGCTGCTGGAACAGAGGGCTGAATAATTATGGGAATGCCCCACGTGCTGTGAGGCCAGTTTCTAATCAAGAATCAAGAACAGAAGAATTATGGGGATGAAAGGTAAGAACAAGTTTAACTCTATCAGAGGAGGAGGAAGAACCCTGAGAGTTAGTCAAGGTTTTGAGGTGAGATAACTGGCATACACTGATCCAAGTGGATTCAAGAACGCTGTCAGGGAATGAGCGTCTACGGAAAAACTCAATCATCTCAGAGGATTTGTCAAAAAAATTGTCGTCGTTGCTACATAAACGATGAAGGTGAAGAAGCTGGAAGTATGGCAGAGAGTTCCGACAAGTGTGAAGATGAGAAGAAGTGTAGAGCAGAAAGCCATGTGCATTAGTCGGTTTATAGTAAACAGATGTCCTGAGGTAAGATGGATGAATGGTGACAATGATGTCAAGGAAGTTGAAAGAGGTAGTGGAGATGATAGATGTAAATTGAATAGCAGGATTGAAATTGTTGATGAAGTTTATGAATAAGATAATTTCATACATGTCAGTGATACCTATCCCATCGTCAATGTATCTGTAGAAAAGAGATGACAATGGGCCATCTAGGTCGACAAAACTAGATGTTCAAGATGTCCCATGAAAAGACAAGCATAGCTAGGTCCAATTTTAATGCCCCCAGCAACGCCACGATCTGATTGAAAAAGTTCCCATCTTATTCAAAAGAGTTGAGTTTAAGCACATGTTCAGCAAAGCGGATAAGAGTAGAAGTGGATACAGAGGAATGGGGACTCTTGTCCAGAAAGAACTGCAGAACCCTGAGACCATCTGCATGGGGTATAGAAGTGTAAAAAAAACAGACATCAAGCAAGAACAGACGATAAGTATGGTCAGAAGACAACTGGATGGAAGAAAAAATGGTCAGGGCATGCTTAGTGTCTTTCAAGAATAAAGGCAGTTGTTCGACTAAGGGCTGGAAAATGCTGTCAAGGAAGTCAGAGATACTCTCAGTGGAACAAGAGCAAGCAGAGACAATAGGTCTACCCAGATTTTATTCTTTATGGATTTTAGGCAGCATATAGAAAACAGGTCTGCCTAAACAGCTTAGATCAATGCAGAGAGCCTTGGCAGTGGTGCCTTGAAGGTGGTTGTCAAGGATAATGGTTTTCACAGTGCTGTTAACCACCTTCTGGTTAGGTACAGTCGAGTCAGATGTGTGTGCAGAGTAGAAAGAAGGGCTGAAGAGTTGTTGTGGCCTTCCTGGAGGTAAAGGTCCTTATGCCACACCACAACGGCCCACCCTTTTCAGTTGGTTTGATGACAATATTATCATGGTGGCGAAGATGCTCCAAGACTCGAGATTCCTCAGGGGGAATGTTGGAGCGATTATTGCGGTAGCGATGAAGTGATTGAATGTCATGAAGGGTATTCTTGATGTAAAGATCAAGAGCTTGGTATGCATCGGGCTTGGGAATCCAAGAATATTTCTTCTGTTCATATCTAGAGAACAAATCATCAGTATCAGATGACACTTTGCAAAAGAAATGATAATGGAGCCGAAGATGACGATGGTAGCTGTGGATATCCTGAAGAAGAGATTAGTGATCCTATGAAGGATGGAGAGGGACAAACTGGAAGCCCTTGCTGAGGACAGAAACTTCACTATTAGAGAGACTGAGATCAGAAGGAATGCAAACTACCTGGGCATTGGAATGACCAGGAAGATGAGCATACGCATTAGTGGTCAGGTGAGAAGTGGGAATATCAGAGGGAGCATAGAGGCGAGGTAGTGGAGGATAAACTACAGAAGTGGGACTAGAACGGGGGAAAATAGCGTGAGATATGGAGTGAAGCGAATTGAATTTACGTTATATTGATTGTCATTTGTGAAATAGAATTGTCAATATCATATGTAAAATGTATAGTAAGTCAAGTTTCCATTTCTACGTCTGTGTGCCATATTGGGGAAAGCAGTGTTAAGTCTATATTTTTCAGTGACCATTGGTATGTCTAGGGATAATATGTTCAGCATCACACCAAATATAAAGACCATTGGAAAATAAAGCTACCAACTGAGAAATAGAAGTATTTTCAATCTCAAAAGTAGAATATAAAGACCAATGGAAAAATATAGTTCTCCTTGTCATCTGAGAAATAGAATAGATTACCAAAGAAGTAGAATATTTAGATCATTCGAAAAAAACTACCATAGGAGCAATGTATTGTATCACCAATTGTGAAATACATAGATGAATAGAGAAAATAAGAACTGCCATCTGAAAAGATATTGGTAATCATAGATTGTCAGATTGTTAATAAATGTTGTATGTCATAAATGTTTTCTATTTTTTTAAGATGGCTAATTTATTTCAATTCTTAGACATAATAACTATTAATTCTTAGAAGATAGTAACAATCTGAAAAAATTAATTTATTGGCAATATGAGACATAGAATTTATAAACACTCTGATAAATATTATTTATTGACAATTTCAGAAACCTAATATATCAATATATATGCTTATAATATAAAGTGAAAATGACAATAGATAGACATAATATTTAAAAAAATTAGAATTTACAATGTCATTGTGAGAGATATATCACCTAGCTTAGATAATGGGTATACAATTTAAGAAATTATATTTTTGAAGAATTTGAACTCTAATTTTCGAATATTACATATTTTAAATAAATGAATATTAAGTGCATACTTGTATATCATTTCTTCTTCTTCTTCTTTCGTTCACTTGAAACATGTCTATATCTGTAATTCTCTCTCCTGAATAAAACTCACTGTCTTTTGTAGTTCATACAGTGTCCCATAGAGTTTTGATTCCAGTGTTGTTTCCTCTGGCCAATATGTCTGCCTCAGCGTTTCATGCTCAGAACACTCTTGAAGTATATGTGTGGCACTCTGTGCTGCCTGTCCACATGTACACATGGCCGTGTTGCCAATCTTGAACTTTGTATACATGTGACTGTGGAGTCGGTTGTGTCCTGTTCTGAGACGTAGAATTATAACTTGTTCCGGTCTGTTCATAATATGATAGTCATCTTGTGTTGGTGTTTGTGGCTTTCTTATTGACTTAATCATCTGTTTTTTCTGATGGTTGGTGATTGGTATATCTGGTTGGTCTTCGGCAGCACCTTCCTTAGCCAGTTGGTCTGCTTTTTCATTTCCTGGTATTCCACAGTGAGAGGGTATCCACTGCATGGATACCCTATACTGGTAAGACAATTCGCTAAGTAGTTTTTTCAAGTCTGTTAGTTTTCCAGACTGGAGAGCTTGAAGCACTGACCTTGCATCTGTCAGGAATACCACAGGCTGTAGGTCAGAGTTGGAGTTCAGCAGTTTTTTAGCTGCCACACTAATTGCCTGGATTTCTGCATCATAATTATTGCAGAATTTTCCTGTCGGTGTTCCGATTGTATCTCTAGGCTTGTGTGGATATTCTATATATACACCTGCACCTCCATTCCTCACTGCATTCTGTGCTGACCCTTCTGTGTATACTCTGACCCATATATCTTGTGGATATTCCTCATCCAGGAAACTGAGGGTGACTGTCCTTCGCTGCACACTGTTCTGTTCGTCCTCGCTTAGTATTCCTTTCACATGGGTCTGAATGTATATCGGCATTCCTTGTCTTTCACTCCACGGGGTTTGTTCTGGTACAGGCCTTAAGGGGCTGTCAACTTCATTTGATATGAATCATTGTTAGATAGCAGAAATAAAATGCATATTTATGAAACAGAATTAAGCATTACAGCCTACATTTTGGACTAGATGTTTGTAGTTTCTCCATCCATTCGTAAACCCATAACCCGTCAGTGTCATAGTGGTAAATTGTTAGATGCATCAATACAGTTTTCCATTGTTTTCTACTTCTTTGATAGGGCCTATTGATGAGTGTGGAAAAATATTGACTTGTCTAGTCTTTAATGCTGTCTGCCCATGATTTTATTTCTTCTTCTTCAGCATTCATTCTCTAACTCCCGCTGAATCTCCCTTGTAGCAGGACCATGGTCCTACTAGATTTCCAGCAGGATGTAGTCCAGAGAATTGAAATGCGTTGTGCTGGTGTTTTATATCACAGAAAATGTATTTGCGCCAATGGCCCGATACATCCGTCTTTGGCGGGTAATTTTATTTGACCTCATTTTTTTTTAACTACCTGACTGTACCTTGCAACATCATTTTTTACTGGACATTATGTTGTTCAACATGTCCAAATCACATGTCAAATTTTACTATTGAAAGAGATTTTTATGGATCTGCAATATTATACTTTATTTCGTGCATAATTTGTCTTATGGTCTATCTATCTATTTATATGCTGTGACCCTTGTTAGCCTTACAGTGTCAGGGGCAGAAAAGAGTTCTCTGGAGATTGCCTTCTTATGTGCTGCTCGTAAGCTTGTTACTGTGGCCTCTTTGATTTCTGTGATCCATCTTTTACATGGTCTGCTTCTGGCTTTATAGACATGATGTCTTATGGTCTGTATATGGAATATCCAAAATTCATCTATAACATTTACATTCAAAGACCTCCAGTGAGTGTCGAACTCTCAACATCAAACAACTTAATAGAAAGCACTAGTGAGTTATAAATGTTGATCTTCACTCTAACATTGATGTTGCTTTTCAATATTGAATCTAGTCTTGACATATCAGCTAAGGCCATCTCAAATCTTATTGGTCTCGCAAATATATGTTTCCACTTGAAAAATATAACTTCTTTCTTTTAAAATATTAATTATATTATTAGTAAGTATTTTTAGACTATAAAGTTAATAGTAATATTAATTGTTTTTTGTTATGTTTTCATGCACTCTCTAACATCACAGACCAATTACAAGAAGGACGAGTGGATAACCTTCTTTGACTTTATTGTTGTTGATGCCAGAAAACCACTTTTCTTTTCACAAGGGACAATACTTAGAGAAGTCAATGTTGTAAGAACAGTCTTTATGTTTTCAATGATGTGTCCTCAAATGTTTTTAATCAATCTACACGATAGAAATTCATGTATTAGGAAATTTGTTTAAACAAGGATAATCTTAACATTAAATTATTTGCTTACTATTTTTAGAAGTTGCTGTCGGAAGTCATGGACAATTCTAGGATAATGAGTAGTAGGCAACTTTCCGTCTTTCCAAACAATGGTATTATTGTTTTTTTTCTATAAGAAATATAATCTATGATCCATTGTCATGATGGATGTGACTAACAAGACCAATTTGAGCCATGAAGAGTCTTCCACAGTATCATATGCTGTTGTGTGGCTTCATCTCGGCAGCACCCTATTGCAAACTGTGACAATTGGTGAGGATGTTGCCCAGCGTATTGCGCGTGACATTCGGGAGTTTCCAACGTCTGGGTTAGGCGTATTCTCAGTTTGACAACTAAGTTTGACGTGTACCGCACATTGGTTCAACCAACACTGCTTTATGCTGCGTCATCCTGGACTGTCTATGCGAGACACACTCGACAGCTTAAATCTTTCCATCTTTGGTGCCTAAGAAACCTCATGGGATTATGTTGGCAGGATCGAGTACAAGGCATGGAAATCCTTCAAAAGTCCTGTATGTAAAGCATCCATGACCTGCTGACTAGGTTCCAAACTCCGCTCGAATGGCCACATTGTCCGTATGCCAGACAAGCGCCTTCCAAAGAGATTATTCTATGGGGAGCTGTGCAATGGTAAACGTTCAAGTGGAGGGCTGAAAAAGCGCTTCAAGGATTACCTAAAAAACTCTCAAAAACTGCAGCATTGATCCTAGCTCCTGAGAGATTACAGGCCTTGATACTCAGCTTGGCATTCTGATTCTGGCTAAAATTTTTGGGGATTGTTTCTATGAAAGTAGAGGTAGTAATTAGAAAGAGAATTGACTGCAAAAGAGACCGGCAATATCGCAGACACCTCTGCACCAACACATGCAGTAGTACTGTCGACACACAGTGAAGCTAGTCAGTACGGTGGAAGCATTGACGGGGCGGCCAATACAGATGTTGTGAAGTGGCAGGTGTTATGAGAAATATTAAAAATCGGTGTGTCAGTTTCCAAAAGTATAGCATGCTGAGCACACTAAGAGGAAAGCATAGCGCTAGAGGGCAGCATCATGTGCAAAGAGATTAAGAAAATGTTTCACGGAAATCAGAACTATTACAATAGTATTTTTAGTCGAGATAAGCTTCCAATTACCTGTGATCCAGCCCAGGCCCAACTCTACTGTTGAGATTTTCCTGTTAAGTACCATAACATATGATACTAAGGAAATATAGAATAATGCAGCAAAAAATATTTTTTTTAATTGCTTTTTAGAATAGGGCTTTTTATAAACAGCCAAATAAAAGACGGATGGATGAGGACATAACGCACAAAACTGGTTCAATACTTTCAGGAGCAAAGAAGTATGTTCTAGCGAGAATATTAGATTACAACATCAATAGTACTTTATTCTTATTCTTTTTAATATAATTGTTTCTATTATCTTTTTTATTAGTAATATAATACATGTGAGTGTTCACGATGAGAGCAGATCTGCTGGCTTGTTCTGCTACTGTGTCTGGCGGTAAAGCAATGAATTGTGCTGACATTTTTAACTCTTTATGAAAAGTTGGCACAATTAAATTATTGAGGGTGATGATTCCTTTTCCATGTCCAGAATAAAGGAACTGGGCTTGAAATGTAGCATTGCCAGAATTAAGCACTACTGTGTACTTAGAATGTTTGTCAGTCAACAAAGAGCTGGAACTGTTAGTCATCATGTACTGGTGGATACCTTCAAGTGGAAATCCAAGTACCTGTGGACCTTTCCGGAGTGTAACTATGATGATCCGATGACTAACTTATCTTGTATTGGTTGTAGTAGCTTTTTATATCACATGTTTCCTTATTTGCTTTCGAAGTTGTGTTACCTACAGCTCACACTTGATCATTGAACCTTCTAAGAGTTTTTGGTAATTATATACAGATAAATATTAAATAATTAGCAAAGCTCTATTGAAGTATCATCCTCATTAGGTGCAGTGTCAACTGATGTAGGAAATCATAGATCTTCACAGTAATGATTAATGTTATCTTTTTGCCATGCCATCATTATAAACTATCTAATATTTTCTCATGCTGTCATCCTCAATCTCTCTTTCCTGTTGTAACTGTTCTCCAGACCTCCCTGTCTCATAATGTTTCCAATATATAAAGATTGTCTCTTTCTGATATTATAAAGAAAACCTGTCTCATACTTGACCTTTCAGCACCTCTTTGTTAGTTTTTTTCTAGCTGTCCATAGTACTACCAACATTCTTCTATAGAACCGCATCTCTTATATTCCTGTTGGAGTATCAAAATGTGAATTACTATACTGTTTATATTATAATTTTATGACATAACTTCATTCTGCTCTTGCCAATATGGTAGTTTTTTCCAATTCTATGCACAGAAAACTGGAGGGCTACACCTTGGAACATTTACTGGGAAGATTCGGTCTAATGCAATATATTCTGGAGGTGAGATATAAATGTCTAAATTTATATCATTATGTTCCAGAAGTAAGTAGAATAAATAAATAAGAACTCCTGCAAGAATCAATAAGACAACTTATTATAGCCAACCTGGCAAGATTGATAACTGGCCTCCAGAATTGATGAATAGATGGATGACCTCAAGGAGGATTCACTGCAGTATAAACCAGTTTCATGCAGGGTGAGTAGTTAGGGGCCAAATGAGGATTCATTACATACAGAATATCATAGGACACCAAGAGACAGTGTTTCCAATGAAGTAACAAAATTATGGACTAAATAATGGGAACATCAAGAACGTAAGAGTCACCATAATCTTAAGATAACAGAAAAGAAAACCTTGGTAAAAATAGCCACTGTCAGGATAGCTGTGGTTCTTGAAAAGTGAAAACATGAACTAATGATGTTTTATGAGTCACCAAATAAAACAGGAAAATACACAAAATTAACAATTTGACAAAAAAAGACCTTCATCAAGAATAAAGCACGAGTTTTAGTAAGTGAACCAACCAAGTGATTGATATAAGAACATAGTAGATCCCTTCACATTGGCAGCATATCCTAATAATTGGGATCATGACACATCTGGCCTTGGAACACAACTAAAAACTCCTAGCGTTACATCTAACAACACATATCGATAAGTAGCATCACCATCCACATGGGTCAAGACAATAATCATAATATACTACTATAAGCCTGCCGCAAGGGTTATACAAAGATTTGCCAACTGGTTACAGGATTATACACAAATTTGCAAACTGGTTACTTAAAGGACTATAAATACTTTACTAATGACTACATCGATTGTGTAAAGACACATTACAGTAATTATATAATGACATATACACAACAAAAATTGTTTAAAGACCTGTAACTACAAATATGAAATAAAGACTTGCACTAAAAGATTAAGACCCACATAACAAGGATTCTGTAAAGATCTGCAATACAGGGATTTAACAGACTTACCACATTGCAGTGCTTCTATAATGATTTATCACACTGGCAACTGCAAGGAATCTAAGACAACTTGTCACACAGGACTATATAAAGTAAAGGCATACAAGGACTATACACATTCATAATACACAAATCTTTTAAATATTTATTGCACAAGGACAGGATTATTGGACAAGTGACCACAGTTGAAACAATACTTAAGGAGAAGTGGGAGGACACGTTACCACGGTTAAGACAATACTTAAGGAGAAGAGGACAAGTGACCACAGTTGAAACAATACTTTAGGAGAAGAGGACAAGTGACCAAAGTTGAGACAGTACTTAAGGAGAAGAGGACAAGTGACCACAGTTGAAACAATATTTAAGGAGAAGACAAATGACCACAGTTGAAACAATATTTAAGGAGAAGACAAATGACCAAAGTTGAGACAGTACTTAAGGAGAAGAGGACACGTAACCACAATTGAAACAATACTTAAGAAGACAAGTGACCACAGTTGAAACAATACTTAAGAAGAAGAGGACAAGTGACCACAGTTGAGACAATTACTATATAAAGGTAGGAGTAGGCCTATTCACATCCAAATGTAATACTACAAAAATCATGTTTTTGAGTGTAGATGATGGTGATATATATATATATTGCATTGGAAACGCCCCCTCAACTTCATCAACTCTCAACTCTGAATAAGAATTTCCATCAAAGTGAGATCATAGTAATTTCATATTATTAGGCCTAAAATCACCATCTTATCTAATATCAGAATCATTACCAAACGTATTTTACTAAATTTCCAAAGCATAACTAGCTATAAAACATTGAGGATGTCTAGATTTCATTACTTCAAAAACAAGTAGCAATAAGTTACACAAACTGATAATGTGAGCACGCCTGTTTATATGAAATTAGTGCTCAAAGCCAAACTTTGTTGTTTCTAACAAAGCATGCCATTCTAGATCGATTATCTCTGGAATGGAATTACTGCAAATAGAAATGGTTTGTTGGATTTTATGGACATCATGATGTTTATAATTCAAGATAGTAAATTCATATCAAAATGTAGATTTAAGTGGCTTATGGCATATCAAGCTCTCCAAAATTTAGATTTTAATGACTCAGTGGATGATAAGAGTTAAAGGAGAAGAGGACAGGTGGCCACAGTTGAGGCAATACTTAAAGGAGAAGAGAACAGGTGACCACAGTTGGGACAATGCTTAAAGGAGAAGAATGAATAAACACAAATAAGAGCATGGCAGTCTACAGAGAATTATGGGCTTCTCTACTAGAGTAAGAGAAAGAATTATGAACTACAAAAGACAGTGAGTTTTATTAAGGAGACAGAATTACAGATATAAACACGTTTCAAGTGAACGAAAGAAGAAGAAAAAGAAGAGGAAGGATTGTAGAAGAACAAAGTTGAGCTTATGTGACAACAACCTCCTGTATGAGAATGGAGGTGAAGGCAGTTACAGCAGCCTTATAATGACTCTCAGAATCAATGCTGAACAGGAGTTATTGTGTCTGACAATCGATCCATGCTTCGAAATATCAAAAGCGAATTGTTGCACCATGAATGGGTGACTTAAATAGAGGCTTCTGCCCATCAAGAGCTTGCATGGATATACCATCCAGGCCATGCTGGAGCACGCAGAAAGTTGACACTCTCGCTACATGGGCACATATTGCAGAAACTTTGACTATGGATAAAGATGAGATCTTAAAATGAATACTGGATCACCTATTGGAGAATGATAATTCACTGGATGAATCAGTAGTACAGAGAATGCAGGAATGTGGAATCATGCGTGGCGTGTTAAGACGAGAGAGGGGTTGAATTAGGCACATCTCGCTGAAGACAGATGTGTCGGGCCATTGGCGCAAATAAAACGGTGACACAACGCATTTCCATTGTCTGGACTACATCCTGCTGGATAAATAGTAGGACCATGGTCCTACTACAAGAGAAAATCAGCAGGAGTTTGAGAATGTACGCTGAAGAAGAAGAATTAGGCACATGAAAAATTAGTGTGTGGCGGGAACAGTAAGCATACATACTCTTCACATCTTCTAAAAGAGACTGATACTCGAGTATCTATGGATCTGCCCGGAGTGCAATGACATTAGTTCTTAAATACTTGAACACACAATGACTCTCTAAACTTGCCATACTGTTAGATATATATAACAACTGAGTACACTATAAGGAACCACAGAGATCCTAATCACCTCTACAATATAAGGACTGATTACACTACAAGGATACCACAGACACATACCTACCACACATACAATATAAGGACTGATTACACTACAAGGATACCACAGACACATACCTATCACACATACAATATAAGGACTGATTACACTACAAGGATACCACAGACACATACCTACCACACATACAATATAAGGACTGATTACACTACAAGGATACCACAGACACATACCTACCACACATACAATATAAGGACTGATTACACTACAAGGATACCACTGACACCTACCTACCACACATACAATATAAGGACTGATTACACTACAAGGATACCACAGACACATTCCTACCACACATACAATATAAGGACTGATTACACTACAAGGATACCACTGACACCTACCTACCACACATACAATATAAGGACTGATTACACTACAAGGATACCACTGACACATACCTACCACACATACAATATAAGGACTGATTACACTACAAGGATACCACTGACACCTACCTACCACACATACAATATAAGGACTGATTACACTATAAGGATACCACTGACACCTACCTACCACACATACAATATAAGGACTGATTACACTACAAGGATACCACTGACACATACCTACCACACATACAATATAAGGACTGATTACACTACAAGGATACCACAGACACATACCTACCACACATACAATATAAGGACTGATTACACTACAAGGATACCACTGACACCTACCTACCACACATACAATATAAGGACTGATTACACTACAAGGATACCACAGACACATACCTACCACACATACAATATAAGGACTGATTACACTACAAGGATACCACTGACACATACCTATCACACATACAATATAAGGACTGATTACACTACAAGGATACCACTGACACATACCTACCACAAATGTAAACCCTGTAAGAATAATAACCCATATTTAGCCATGACTGATAACGAATACTGTTTATCAACAGGCTCTGTTGATGTTTTCAATGAAATGATGGGAATGGTTAACTCTAGCGCTGAAGTCCTTTATGTGGGTGATCACATATTTGGAGACATTTTGAAATCCAAGAAGAATCGAGGCTGGCGCACGTTCTTGGTGGTGCCTGAGATGATGCAGGAGTTGGCAGTATGGACACAAAAAAGTCATTTGTTTTACCAACTGTCTGAGTATGACTCTGAAATAGCAGAGATTTACAGGTAACTTGAAGTTGTGTATTAATTTATGACAATTGACCAACGCTTCTTTTTTTCTGAGAAGCTTCACTGGATCTTCAGAGATTGTGCTCTGTTGTCAGTTCTTTCTGTAGATGGCAGACATGGGTAAGATGAGAGGTAAGGGTAAGAAAAGAAATGGACAATCACATCAATGAGCTAGAGGAACTACCAGCATAATACCCATTGTGATCTACTGATAGATATGAAAGAGAACAGTGCAGAAAATCACTCTTTTTCTCTCACCTGTTTCAATATAAGCACATGCCCATGAGTTGCTAGGATTTGAAAGGGGAGACAAGAATAACAACACTGTGACCTGCCATATATGTCATAAGGCACACCTTGCTTTAGAGTGAAGTTAATCACATTGCGCATCTCTCCCTCATTTTAATCCAATTTTATCACCTAAGTCATGGCATCACAATCTTTTCAACATCAAAACAAGAAATTTTAAAAGTCAAATGTGAGTTCTGTCATAATTGGCGCATGGAACATGCACACCCTATGGATAGAGTGGAAGTAAAATGGCCTGAAAGAAGAACTGCCCTTGTCGCAAAAGAATCAGCTAGGTACAACATCGTGACCCTTAGCGAAACACAACTTATCGAAGAAAGCCAACTTATTGGAATAGTCTCTGTATTGAAAGGAAAAAAGAAAATATATGTGAGGAAGGGGTCATCTTCAATCAAACCTATTTTAAAATTGGCTGGATCACAGAAGGTTTTAATGAATAGTCCCATGTCTATTCACCTCCCTCAGTTCAGAAAACGACATGTGACAATTGCTAGCAAATATATGCCCTTACAATGATAACCCCTGACTATCTGAAAGAAATGTTCTATGAGGACTAAAAAACAATCATTCAATCAACTGCCACCAGAACTACCTAGCTCATTATCTTTGGTGATTTTAATGCAAGAGTTGACACAGGCTGGGCATCATGGGATGGTATGCTGGGGAAACATGGAATTGGTAAGTGTAAAAACAATAGGCAATTACTGCTGGAGACATGTTCTACTGTCAACCTTCTCATTTTCAACTCTTTCAACTGGCGCATCAAAATAAGACCACCTGGATGCACCCTTGATTAAACAGTGGCATCAGATTGATTACATTATTGTAAGACAGTGCAATAGGCAAGATGTATGGTTCATCAAATCCATATGTGGTGCTGATTGCTAGACCGATCATAGACTGTTAGTCTCCCTCAAGATGAAATGCATCCAGCATCTCTTAAGGTCACAGAAAAGTAAAAATGTCAAGATGCCTCAATGTTTGAAAGCTGAAAGACTAACCACCAGTCCCTGACTCATCAGCTATCTGAAGATACAAAAAATCAAGCCAAATTTGACCCTTCTTAATGCTATACTTATTTTTGCTTGTGAAGGAGGAACATTAATACACAACTATGAAATTTTGGTTTCTGAGTTGGCTGCCACCAGAGTTCTGATACTGAACAATGTCTTGATTGAACAAACCCAGTAGGTCAAAGTGGCCCAAAATCCGTGCTGAAGTCAGATGTGTCAAGCTAAAAGGTGATGTGCAGGTATGGAAGTCAAGTTGTGAATGACAATGCATTCTATTCTCTGGACAACATCCTGCTAACCAGCATAAGTTTGAGAACTAAAGAAGAAGCAGCAGAAGTTATGAAGCATTTCAAGAAAAAAATTATAGTTAGTTTGTCAGCAGATCATCACCATAGAACTTCAGACAAGTCCATAGGTGTTCCGATCTCATATTCAGTATGTCCTTCATCACGTGATAACTGACTCTTCCGGTTCTGTGTTAGTTGATAACTTGACTCCTACATGCTGCTCATATTGTGGCAATAACTTTGTACATCAAATAACATCTTGTACATCAATTAACATTTGTACATCAAATAATAAATGGTGAGTGTGTGCTGCATCATGCGTGTGGGTGGACTGGCTAGTATGAATACATGACTAGGTGTAGGGAGAAGCAGATTTAAATCTTGATTGTTCTTAGTAACATTCTTGGGGATGTACTGAAATTATGTCATGAGCACCTGCTGAATGCAGATACTGAGACTGATCAAACATGTGGGCCAGGAATTGAGGAATTCAGTATTAAGTGTTAAATGAGACAAATTGAATGTCTACACAACAGAATCAGATAGTGGTCAATCAGCAATCCACTGAAACCATCAACAGGAACACACTTTGTCATCTGCTAGGGGCGACTGGGTTAATGGGTTTGCCTGGAGTGCAACGATGTTGATTAATAACCATAGTGACGTTTATGAATTTATTCTTTAATTGACTTCCTGTATGTCATGAAACATAAATGGTGCATTCTGGTTTGGTTCCTTATAGAAACATGGACAGCAGTGACACAACTAACCCAGATATTACCAAGATCAAGATAGCAATAAGGGTAGGAATGTCGATATATATGCTTCTGTTGTCTTTAGTAGCAAACTACATTCCCTCTGTAAATATTCCTGCATACACAGATCAGATGGTGGGTTGAACATGCACAAAACCATATGTGGACATCATTATTGTGGGGTACCTTGTTTTTAGATTCACAGTTCTGCTTTTTTGTGGACGGAGTGTTAAAATCATTTAATGACATGTGCAGCCATGAATCCATACAGCTTATAGCAATGTTGATGGCAAATATTTTTTTCATTAATTATATAAATTTAGTGGACAAGGCCACTTGAGTATGACATATATTTCTAAGGAATAGTTACTCTGCAATGTCATGTCCTAGACAAACCTTAGGCAAGGTATTTAAAAACAATGAAATTGGCATGGTATAATGGAATACATTGTTGTTTTGAATTCTAACTCACCAACTGAGCACAGAAAATATCAACATACTGATTTAATTATTATTCATTTTAGGCCTATTGTTGTTTTTAAATTCACTTTTCTATTATATGCTGTGTGTTTCAGTAATGTAACTTCACATCTTTGTATTGTGTTTGTTCTTATTTTTGTTTTCATTTGTATTGTTATAGTAGACTACATACTGGTAATTCCATTAATCTCCTTCTATGTTGGTACTCTTTTCTTTGTTTGTTTGTCCATATCTTGATAAAGATCTTTTGATCAAAACATTGATTTTATTTTCTGTAAGCTCTTTGTAAAATCTACTTAACCTATTTAATATATTTTTAAAATATATCTACTTATGTGGTACTGTGTTACTGCAGTCTCCCATTTATTTAACTCTCTGCAGTATGCAATGCTCCAAGAATAAGTCTCCTACTTGGTATATATGTAGAATGCTTGTTTCATAATTTTGTAAGTCTTTATAAACAATCACAGTTAGCCTTGACAAGGACGCTAAAGCCATCTCCAGCCTTATTTTTAGTTCTGCTTTGCATTTACCATCGCTGTAAATACCTCGGATCCAGTATATGCAGCGATGGTAAATGCAAAGCAGAACTAAAAATAAGGCTGGAGATGGCTTTAGCGTCCTTATCAAGGCTAACTGTGATTTGGAAAAGCAACATCAGTGTTGGAGTGAAAATCAAACTGTATAGGTCGCTGGTGCTTTCTGTTGTGTTGTATGGTTGTGAGAGTTGGACACTCACTGCGGACATGGAGAGAAGATTACAGGCTTTCGAGTATAAATGCTACAGAAGAATTCTATGAATTTCCTATAGGGAACATAAGACCAATGTGTACGTAAGAGATGTGTGCAGGTGTCCAGGAGCCATTGCTTTCAATAGTGAAACGACGAAAACTAGCATGGTTCGGACATGTATGCAGGCACGATTCCTTGTCAAAAACAATACTGCAGGGAACTGTCGAGGGTGGAAGAAGCAGAGGAGGACAAATAAAGACGTGGACAGACAACATCAAGGAATGGACAAGGCTAGATATTTCCACACTCATCCGCATCGCTGAGGATAGAATTCGCTGGAGGACTCTGTGTTCTGAAGCATCCAATGTGGTACCCCTACGACCCTGAAGGGTTATGGGTTTATTGATTGATTGATAAACAATGAAGCATGTTCTTGGAGATAGATAGTGAAGACAACTTCAACAATCTAATCAAATCTGTATGTTCGGCTGTATTAAAATATGTTCAGTACTCATGATATCTAGTATAGTCTCAAACATTTACCTTGTAACAACCATATATTTCTATCTTGTAGGCTGCTACTCATGAAATGGACATGGCCTATGGAAAACTAGGTAGTGTTTTTAGAAGTGGTAAGTGTAATGTTGTTGTAGATGAATATATATTTCTTCTTCTTCTGCGTTCGTTCTCAAACTTCTGCAGATTAGCAGGATGTAGTCCGGAGAACGGAATGCATTGTGTCATGGTTTACAGCATTGCTGCAATATCTGCGCCTTTCGGCCTGACACATCCAACTTCAGCATGGCTTTGGATCACTGACCCTATATGGGATGGGACAGTTAACTCCATCCCATAACCTCCTTAGTCGCCTTTTACGACATGCGTGGAAGGTAAACAGTGTTGCTATTCTTTGCTCCCCTTTCGGGCCCGACAACACATGGGCAAGAATATATATTTTAGATCCAACAGCTTATGTACTCTTTATAATATCCTGGAAGAGAGAACATCTTTGGGTTTTCCCTGAGTAGTCAACATTGATTTCAAAATTTAAACTAAAGTGTTCGGAATATAGTTGTTTGGTTGATGGGTGAATTGGTTGGTTGGACAGATCATCATCATTGCACACATTTTACATCCATATGTATTCTGATCTCCCCTTCAGTATATCCACAATAATCTATCATCTATATCCATCAGAGGATGCCCTATTTGCAATTTACTCTCCGCTGATGATATTGATCTTATAGCTGGGTCAGAACAAGAGCAAAGTTATGAAAAGTTACCAGCAAGTACAGAATGAAAATCAACACAGAAAAGAGTAAGGTCTTGGTTAACAGCAAAGACACAGAAGCACAGACCAATATCATGATGAATGGATATAAACTTGAGAAGGTGAATGCATTCAAATATCTCGGATCTAGCACATGCAGCGATGGAAAATACAAAGCAGAATTAAAGATAAGACTGTAGATGGCTTTAGCTTCTAGTCAAAGCTAAATTTAATTTGGAAAAGCAACAATAGTGTTAGAGTGAAAATCAAACTGTATAACTCACTAGTACTTTCTATTGTGATGTATGGTTGTGAGAGTTTAACACTCACTGCGGACACAGAGACATGACTACAGGCCTTCGAATACAAATGTTACATATGAATTCTACAAATCTCCTAGAGAGAGCATAAGACAAATGTGTAAAAAGTAAAGTTAACCCATAGCATTTAACTGCCGTAGGGGTGTGAGATGTTAGCGATCTCATATTTCAGTGGCTCAGCTATATGAGGACGATAGCCATCTCCTCACTCAGTCTTTATTTCCCAGACAGATCCGGTAGCCAATTAAGGCTGAGTCGACTGGGGAACTGCTGCGGTCAGAAATAATGAACCTAGGACCACTCATATGTGATGTCAGTGCTCTAACCACTGTGCTACATAGCCCCCAATGTGTAAAAATCTGTAAATAAAATTGAGATGTATACAGGTGTACAAGAACCATTGCTTTCAATTGTGAGATGATGAAAACTTGCATGGTTTGGACATGTATGCCGACATGATTCCTTGTCAAAAACAATACTGAAGGGAGCCATTGAAGGTGGAAGAAACAGAGGAGGAAAAAAATTAAAGCATAGACAGACAACGTCAAGGACTGGACAGGACAAGATTTTCCTCACCCATCCTCATTGTTAAAGATGGAAATTGCTGATGTACTGAGGCATCCAATGTTGTACCCCTACAACCCTAATGGGTTATGGGATTATAGGTGAGGCTATCCACAATGACTGATAGTTCTGGTTCTCTGTAGATTTTCAAATACTCTTCTAAGCTCACAGTGGCATCCATTTCTAGTGGTGCCATATTTCAAACCAAGCTCTTTATTTCTTAAGGAATCATCATCCTCTTAATTTCATTTGTCCTTTCTGTTTCATGAAAGGAGCGCATTGTGTCAACCCAGTCCAGTGCTCTGCCACCCAATACAGTGGTAGCACAAACCAACCTATCTGCTTTCTTATTCCAGATGCTGTTAACCCTTCTCTTTAGTTTGATTTTTCTCACAATATGCTGATAGTCAGGTAGCACTCTTGTAGCACATGATGTTTCATCCAGAGTTGAGTTGAGATATTTGGATCCTGCACTGACATTGATTGCTTAATTAGAATTGTTGAGTTGATTCATGATTTTCTTTGGTAATATGGCGCTGGTTTCCAGCCACTTTTACATTTACTCTGCCTGATTTCACTGACAAGCCATGACAAGACAGCTGATGGTTCGGAATAAATGTTTTTTCTATTCTTTTAAATGAGCTGTCATGTCTCATCTGCCTGAAACATCTGGTTTTAAGATGTCAGGTATTTTGTGTTTGCTTGAGCTGTTAATGAAAACTGTTCCAACGCTGTTGAACAGAACAGCATCATAAAATGAATGTAACTTTAGCCATTGCATCAGTGTTCTTAGATATTGTGTGTACTGACACTGAGATCTTTCTGAGTATGTAAGCTATTGTTACAGATTGTGTGCTTTGACACTGAGATCTTTCTGTGTATGTAAGCTATTGTTACAGATTGTGTGCTTTGACACTGAGATCTTTCTGAGTATGTAAACTATTGTTACAGATTGTGTGCTTTGACACTAAGATCTTTCTGTGTATGTAAGCTATTGTTACAGATTGTGTGCTTTGACACTAAGATCTTTCTGTGTATGTAAGCTTTTGGAGAACAAATGGCAATAAGTTAAACTACAATGATGATGAACTTACACATATTAAGAAGCTTATATTTTCCTAGTAGCGATATATGCTTGTTAGACAATTACAATGGAAAAGAAATTGTATCAGAATTTAAAATGAAATGCTATAGAACAGAGAGAGAGACAATCCAACACAGACATCCAAAAAGACCTAAACGTTGAAGACGATTTGCTCCTCATCATACAAAATGCCAGCTAATAATTTATGATGCAGAAAAAGACACAATGGGCTAGATTAATCAAGAGGGAAAGGTTCCAGGAAAGAGAAAAAGTGACTTCCCAAGATGTTGATGAGAAAAAGTGACTTCCCAAGATATGGAAAACCTGTTTTTAATAAAATGATACTGGACGAACTGGGACATCTTACACAGAGCCAAGAGACGTGCAGAGTGACAATGAAGACAAGGTTCTACAAAGGATGTAGCAAAAAAGAATAAAAAGAAGACAGTATTGATGATCCTAGAGTCTATATTATTTAATACATATCTCAATTATATTTCTGTAATAGCATATCACTTATTTTTGTGTGTACACAGTAAATTAAATGATTAGCTACTAATATTTCAAACAGGAAGCCGTCAAACATTTTTTGCAACTCAAGTTATGAGGTACGCAGACTTGTATGCATCATCATTTACAAACTTGATTCATTATCCACTGACTTACTGCTTCCGATCACCACCGATGCATGTAAGTTCCTGTTTGTGTCTGTTGTTTCATTTTCATTTCATTCTCTACATTTCTGTTCTCTCTGTCATATTCCTTATTTCATTTAAATGAATGTTTTATATATATATGTGTGTACCAATTATTGATAATTAATGAACTTGTATCTCATGCTTCATGTGTCTTTGTTGTATTTTGTTATGTAATTGTATTGCCTGCATGTTGACAGTACCCAAAAGAGACAGCAAATAATAGTAATACTGCTGCCTGCCATGCAAGTTGAAAGTGGCACCTAAAGAAGTTGAATATGGAGTTGACTTCCCACCCTTTTATATTATGTGAGGTAACTTACTGAAATGAACACCTCAGGGTAAATGAAAACGAGGAAGACCTAAAGCAATCCTAAAGAACACCATACTTAAAGAACAGGCTGCAATACCATACAAGAACTAAAACTACAGGCAGCGGACTGCAACACATGGAGAATCAAAACCTCTTCCCTATGTGCCGCCTGCGTCACGAAAGGAATAAACTAACTAACTTCCTGAAAACCCATGCTAAGAGAAAATCAATTATTTTATCTACAGCAAGACTAGTAAGTCTTCTCTGAACTAGAAGTTTGCCCATCTCATGACATCACACTTCTTAATCACACTGAGTAAAATCATCATCAAAGACTTCCAAAAGCTATGGCAAACATCCCCATCAAAAAAAGTATGCCAGGGAAACACTATTCTAGAAAGTGAAAGTAAACTCTTCTGCCTAGCATAGAGAATAAGAGTGACAAACTGGTACAAAGTTTGTTAACTTTCCTGTTAAAGAGTGCATAGATAATCATGTAGGCTATGCTCGTAAAGTTGGAAAATAACAAAAGCACTGGAGAATAAATTCATTTGAAAATAAATGTCTTAGAAAATTCTCTTAAATGTTGGTTGGGAAGAATTCAAGTAAATAGGAGAATTCACCAAACAGCAATATGTTTCTACAGCAATAAGTAGATAAGTAATATATAAATTATATTGTTTATACTTTAAATATTTAATTTATATAATATTATATATAATAAATAATAATATATATTTCATATATAATATATATGAAATGGAGCTGTCTGTCTCTGTAATTCTTGGGGGTGTTACCTCCCTCCAGTAGTCACTCCCTTAACAATTAATATAAGGTAATACTGCAGTGAAACGGAACAGCAATAGTACTTACGTAGAACATAGGTTTTTGATGTTTCACTTGAACACAACAGATGGACTATCACTAAGGGGTTATGACGTATAAACACGAAAACATACAAATTACAATACATAAGACATATTCAACATTTCAAACCATTGGGTCTTTCTCAAGAATATATAAAACAAACAGCGAAAAACAATGAAAACAGTAAAAACAATGTTACCACCGCAGAGGTACCAGATATAATATTGACATGTAAACAATACGAAGTTCAAAGTGACAATGATGTATGTGGAAACATGTAGTCATAGAAGCGAGTTTTGTTGAAAATTGGATGGGATATAATAACAGATATAACAAATTATTACCCAATACAATATGGATAACAATACAATAAGGACCACACCAACACAAATTTAAACAAATTAATGTTCAGAGTTAAGTCCAAAAGGCTTCAGGGTACCAAATTCAAAAATAAATCGATTTTCAAGAGTGTACCTAGACCTGTCATCCGTGGTGCAGGATCTGAGGGCAGTGACTTGGATATCAAGGGTACCATGATGACCATCACCATTGAAATGAATGATAACAGGGGTAGGTTCTCTGTGTTTTATGGCATGAAGATGCCTTCCTTAAAAAACCATTTAAAGACAACTGTGAGCTAAATGTAATGAATAAATGGTGTCACTAAATTAAATTGTGAAAAAGGTGGCAATGTAAAAAAAAAATGACATATTCGCAGTTACTCATTGGGTCAAAGAATCATCTGAAATGATAATATTATCTTTCAAAAAGTGCTCCATCAGTACATTGTTGAATTTGCTTCGTCCCAATCATTACAGGCCTTTTTCTTCTATCCGAAAGCAGTGTCAGCATTTGGCTTTCATTTTAGAAGTCATAAATACTTCATTGTATATTGTTTCAGATGTCATGAACATTACTTATGACGTCTTTCTTGAGGGAGTTTATGAAATTAGATTGAAGTAATTCTTCTTTTCTCATGTAACTTTAGTGTTGGTAAATTGATCCGTGATTTTGATAGTTCTTTATTTTAGTACAGTTTCTTGATTACAGCCTTTACCTTGCTGATCAAGTGGTTTTCACACGCTTCGAGACTACCAACAGACATGATGCCAATACGACCATGACATATAGACATAACTGCTATAAAGTCAGAGGCAGACCATGCAAAAGATGGATCACAGAAATCAAAGAAGCCACAGGAGCAAGCTTACAAACAACACACAGGAAGGCAATCTCCAGAGAACTCTTTTACCCCTAACCCCAAGGCAAGCATGGGCCACAGCATAGATAGATAGACAGATAGATAGATAGACCTTGCTGATTATTAGTGCATGATCAATGTCACAATCGGAACTATGATCTGCATGAGTGTTTCTTACTGTGCTTAAATTATATCTGCTAACGAGACCAAAGTCACTTTAATGCCAGTGATCAGATCTGATAATGTCATGATGTCAGGATACCTTATGATGGTTTTTGATATTATAAAAAGGATTTTTGATGTACATATAATTTTATGAGCATTTGACCATTTTCATTAATTTTTCCAATGCAATATTTTTCAAGGCAAACTGGCCAAAATTGAAGGTCTGTCCCTACATGCATGCTTAAAATGGTCTTCTGTGGTCAATTGTTAAACACTCTGTCTAATGTTGGTCACGTATAGAGTGGTTTGTTTAAGATCATTTTTTGGTCCCCCACAACTTGTTTTCAATAGAAACTCCTTTGTACCAGATTGCCGTTCTGTGAACAGTGAAACTGGGACAATCCTGTAGTATGAGTTCTGGTGTCTGTGCTGCTGCTCTGCAGATGAAGCATGGAGTCACTGATACTAACTCAGTATAAGTGTGATTTTAGATGGCAGTGTCCCATTCCCATTCTCAATTAAATATCATGACTCGTTAATTTCTGTTCAATTTGTTAATATGTTTTCTTGCTCCTTCTCAAGAGAAGAACAAAACTAGTCCCATCTTTTCTTTATTAGAATGATATTCATAATTCTTTGACTGGTGTCTTGAAGATTTATATACTGTTAGAAATACTGTCTGAGCAAACAGTTTAATTTTGTGAATATATATATGTTAATGGTGCTTCAATTCTAAAATACTCCACAGATGCCTCATGAATCTACAGTGGACCATGAGGCCACAATTACAGATGAGAAGTTCAGAAAGATTATATCAAATTGGAAATCCAGGATTCCAAGTTATACAAGAGCACAAGGAAGGTTTGTGTTTATTAGCCTCAATACTTTGTTTTACAAGGAGTATGAGAATAGTAGAAGAAGAGGTAACAGCAGCTCTCGCTTTATTGGTAACTCTTCCATCAGTACAAATAAGTATATCCATCATTACAAGTCAATCTGTATGCGACATAAAGTGGAAATATTTTTGGATAATCTCCATATCGATCTACTGCTGAAGTCAGAGGCAATGAAAGACTTGAAGCATTGACTGGAAAAATTATAGTGAATGGCACGGTGATGAGAAGAGGCAGGGTTAAGTAAATTATTAAATGGAGAAGGAAAGAGACCATGTAGGTCTAGAGAATGATAGAAATAGGATTGACTAGAGGAGATAGTGTGATATTTATGGAAAGACCAGAAGAACCAACAACCAACTGGGAATTTAAGTCTCTATATTCATAGATGGTTAATGGACTCACAAGATAGGCACTTATGGAAATGTTTTGTGATGCTGGCTTTTAATCAATAATCAAATAAATCTTTATTTTCATACAATTTCTAATTTTATTAACTCTTCAAAGACCAATCACTGATAGGCCTATACAGTGAGGCTAAAGAAACATTGTTGAACTTATAACAGATAAATCAGTTATTTGTGAAGTGTTAACTGGGGTTTTTATGTTAACACAATTCTTTACTGCTAGACCAGAATACTCATTGAGTGATATTATTTGTAAAACAAAACATGGAACATTTTGAAAAGATATCAAGTTTTCATTTATTCCAGAATATTGTTTTTATTTGAGAAAAATGTGCTTTTACAAAAACCAAATATCAGCAACTACTGATGTTTTCATTCTTCTTAACCAGTCTCCTATTCAATGATATATGCTATGTACCTCATTTATCATTATTTTAATGTGAAAATGGTTAAAAGAATGTGATAAAATTCTTCAATAATGAAAAATTAATGTGGTCCAGATCTAAAAACCAAAAAAACCAAGTCCTGCAAAAAAATCAATCAATATATTTTTGGTTCTGTTGACTCTGATTACTGTGGAAGGGAAGTAAATGATGTGACAATTTTTCAAAAAGTCTTAATTAAATGTAAACTGGGTTTTCTGTAATGCACAGTCAGCTGTCCATTAGTGTGTTATGTATGTATGTATGTATGTATGTATGTATGTATGTATGTATGTATGTATGTATGTATGTATGTATGTATGTCCTTTTGTGAAATTTTAAGACATTTAGCAATAAGAAGAAGCAATCAATTGAATATTTTCTCAGAAAAGGGGACTTTTCAAGCTGTTATATCACAGCAACAGAAGATTTTTATTTGCGTCTTTCTTTTTTTTCTTCCATATCTTTAAACATTGTTTATTAACAATGCTGCTCCCGCACGCAGTTTCAGACCTTTAGTGTGTTACATGGTGCGCTGATTTCATTAGTTTCTAAGCATGATTGTAGTGTTAAACAAAGAATGTCAATAGCTGATATTTAGGTTTGTACACTGTTTAAGATAACGAATACATCACTAGAAATTGCAAGCCGCATCGCCCAAGACAGAGAGAAGTTCAGAGAGTTCATTGGGAAGACAACGTTCTGGAAGGAATACGTCACATGACACACACTGTTTAAGGGTGGGGGTTGTGTTTTGGGGGTTCTAGATTTAGGATTAGGCTACTCTACTATTAAAATAAGGGATTAGGATTAGAGATAACACAAAAAGGGTTGGGGTAAGGATTAGACTATATTAGTTGTAGAATGAACTGTTAGGGTGTGGGTGAAGGGTTAGTTAGGCTTAGACATACGTAGGCGACCAATATTGGGAAATGCTATGTAAACTAGCAGAAAAAGGGATGAGGATTACAGATAAAATTAAAAGGGTTAGAATTAGGCTGTATTAGTTGTAGAATAAACTGCTAGGGTTTGGATTAGACTTATGTAAATGACCAATATTAAGCAATGTCCTGAAGAATGGTGTTGAAGGAGACAGCAAATTGAAATTTGGTTGCCAAAGACATATTCCTTACATAATGATGTCATTTTTAAAAGCTCACAAAAATTACACCATTTTGTTGACACACAAAATTATACTATATTTAGAGTGTGTGTGTACATGAAATAATGTTATATTTAGAATGCAGGAGATCTGCAATAGAACTAGTAATACTGTATTTTCTTTTAGGAGTCCTTTTATCCGGTCTCTTCTTTGAAGATAAAGTTAACAAATGTTTTTTTTAAATTTCATTTTACTCTATTATTCTTCACTTTTGTTCATATGTTTCCATTAGTTTTTACTTCCATTGTCTTCTTCTTCTTCTACTCATCCGCAGTTTGACATGTCTACACAGCAACTCCTGTTTTCTTAATAAATGCTACTGTATTTGAAAGCTCCTCAGTGCTCCCATACATCTTTCTGTGGATATCTATCTCTGGGGGCCAGTGTTCTTCCCTTAACTGGTTTAGTGTATTGCAGTCTTGCAGGATATGTTCAGCAGTCTGTGCTGCCTGCCCACAAGGGTACAGTGGTGATGGGACCAATCTTAGTCTATTTAAGTGGCTGTTTAATCTGTTGTGTCCTGTTCTGAGGCAGAAGATAATAAGCTGCTCTGCTCTGTCGAGATAGTGGTAATTGTCTTTTGGGTGGTCAACTTTCCTGATGGCTTTGATGATGGCTTTGATACCCTAACCCAGTATTGTATAATTTATATGTCCATTTTAACACAGATTTCTGTTGAACATCCAGGAATTTTATAATTAATTTGTTATAGTTTGTTAGGATTCTCTTTACTATCTCCACACAAATGAGTAGTTTGCGTGGATCATATGTTTATAGAGAAGCATTTCATAACTGCTTTTGTTGGTTTCACCATTGCTCCAGGTTCATTGCAGAACTGCCCATTGTGATCCAATTCTCTTTGCAGGTGTTGGACCCTTTTTGATAGAAATGTTGGTTTGTGTTTTCCTTCATGTTCCCAGTAATTAGCAAAACTTTTCTGCAGTGTTTTTGCCTTTTGGATCATAGTTCTGCCGCATCTCTTTAATCCATATTTAACATTAGTAAATGTATCTATCTGTTGTCTTTTATCTGCTTTTGCTGTAAAGTGTCACAGAATTCAATGGCTAGCTATGCTACATTAAAAAAAAATATGCAGTAATATTGTGGCATCTCGGGGAGTCAATAACTTCTTCAACCTTATTTGTAATTTTCCTCTTCCTCTTTGTGTTTCCATTTTCATTTTGTATGCTCTTTGGGCAGGCCAATATTGGTTCATTTTCATTAAGTGGCTGAAACATTTCAATCTGTTTTTCAATATAATTGACCGCAGATGTTCTTCAAGCAGTTCTTGTAATCTCTTCATTCCTCACATTTTCTCTTCTTGTTCTGTTTGCCTTTTTTTCTTAGACATCTCATTCCATATGTAGTACATTTTCTCTATATTTTCTTCATATTAGTTCCATGTCTGACATTGATAACACAATGTTGGTATGAAGGTTGAAGTTATGGTTTGCTTTTTTGATTTCCATTATGGTAGATATGTGTTTTTCAAGATTGGCTTAAGTTCATAATTTAAGTAGTTGGCTTTTTAAATTATTGTACTTATTTCCATGCTCATTCATTTATCTTTATGTTGACTATTGGCTTCTCTGCCTTTAAACATTACTTCTGTTTATTTTTTTAAATTGATCTTCATGTTTTATTGAGACAGCTTTTGTTCAGTAGGTTTATCTTCACTTTGACTGTGAAGTAAATAGTTTGACTCGTCAATGTTTGGTGGTGTTTCAACTGTTTTTGATAGTGAATGACATTGTACAGTTGACATGTTTTTAGAGTGTCATTGATTTAAGTCAGTCTTTCAAAGCAAGGAAAATTACCAGTTGGATGAACTTTGTTTCTTTTTGTAAAATCATGTGATTCTATTATTTTTTTCACCTTAGTTCATGTTAATTTATTTGTTGGTTATTAGTTTTGTAAACTGTTGTATGTCAATTTATTAGTTTTATACTTTTGTTTATGTTAATTTATTACATTTTTACTGTGGTATATGTATTCTATTAATTTTGCACTTCTTCTATTTTTGTTTATTAAACTATTGTTCAAGTTCTGCTTTTAGTCTTCAACTTTTGTTCATGTGTTTGTTTAGCACTTATTTGTTTAAATGTTTATGTTGGTTTAGCACTTTTTGTTATTCTATTTGTTTGGCACTTTTTGTTCAAATTATTATGTTGGTTTAGCACTTGTTGTTCAAGATATTCTGTTGATTTAGCACTTGTTGTTCAAGATATTCTGTTGGCTTAACATTTTGTGTTAAAGTTATTCTGCTGGTTTAGCACTTGTTCAAGATACTCTGTTGGTTTAGCAATTGTTTTTCAAGATATGCTGTTGGTTCAGAACTTGATGTTCAGGTTATTCTATGAGTTTTTCACTTCTTTTGACTTGGTTCTATTAGTTATCCTTACAGTGACAGCTCACCAAGTTTAGCTTTGGCTTCTGGAACAGATTTATATCCTGCACATTCATCAAGTGGGTCATGACTAGGTTCTAGAAGACAGACAGCCAGAACAATAGCATGTACGTGTCAACATGTCATATTGTGTTTGTATCTTTCTATCATCATTTAACAATAGGATCATACAGCCATTTTCACAGATTGTAAGAAGTCTTTTCAAAATGGATGATTTTTTTTTTTAGTGGTTAAAATAGATGCCTATAACTTCCACGACACTGTCCTAAGCAAGCTTGGTGTCCAGTGCAATATAGGGTGTCTATGAAGTTGCTGTGCACTGACACCACAGAGATTAAATGCACTAAATATTCACAATGTATATTGACAGTGTCACCACAAATGTAAAGTTCTATTTTAAAGCCAATGAAGTCTTTGTAAGGTTGAATGATAATTATATATATATATATATATATATATATATATATATATATATATATATATATATATATATATATATATATATATATATATATATATATATATATATATATATGCCTCTCCCAGCTTTAGATCTACATCAGTAACTTCCTTCTGACATGAAATTTTTTTAATGTGACACTTTGCCCCAATAAAAGTGCGACACCTTACCCCAAAATCAAATTTTTAGCAACTATCATAAATTCCATAAAAAAAACAAAGTAGCCTGATAATAATGCGCTTAATTACTTAATAACACAATATATATTTGAGTTAAAACATTTTTTTAAATCACGATAGTAATGATAAGTTAAGGCAGAGTGTGAGAAGTTGCAAAAAATAGGTTGAAATAGTGAAAACATATTAATCAGCATTGTTGAAAATTGACTCGTACTTGACCTATCAAACTTTATTGTATGACAAGATTCAAATGTTGGCGTCTGGCCTAGTCACATATAGTATTGGAAGAACCCATAATTTCTGAAGAAAATAAACCAGCTGTGACATTTTACTCTGTGCGTCTCTTTACCCTGGGCTACCCTATGTGGCTTGAATTTGGTATTCATTTCTGCGTGTACTTAATTCTGCAATGGTACACAAATTCCTATTAACTGACAATGCCATAATGAATTTGTAAATGTTACCAATGAGTACCGGTAATATCTGCAGATATTGGAATAAAAGATTTTGTGTTAGGATTTAGCAGTAGCAAGCAACTTTTAAGCAACTAGGCCTACACAGTGAACTAAATCTTTTCACTGCAAATTAATTACAATAATTTACTGTCAAGCACAAGAAATTTCATAATAAATAATAACAATGTATGACCTTGAGAAGAACATACTAATATAGGTTTTGGATTAGGATTATCATTAGCAAGTCATGAGAATTATGTTAGAAACTATACATGCACTGACAAGGAACTGGGTTTATTGCTAATTACATACTATAATAATTATGTGCACAATGCATACTGTTTTTTGGATAACCTACATCTTCTATGGAAAGCTTGCGGATAAATTTGTTGCACGGTTTAATGATTTTATTGTACACTAGTACCAAGCATCTATATAATGCTGTAGAATACCCAACATATAAACAACAATGTTTCTAAAACAATAATATAAGAACATGATGAACTTATATTGGATATCTACCTAGGATAAACGGAAAAAATACTGCCACCACATGCATTAAAATGTGTACCAGATAGAAATAGGAAAAGAGAACCAAAATATATTTTCTCTGCTTTCTTGCAGCCCATACTACACCTTCTTAAATTCCTATTACCACACATAGAAGATTCTGCCCAAAAAAAATGAACTGGGAGAGGCATCTTTCTGATAGTGCTAAGCTCTGTACTATTGCCATATTTCTCAAACAATGCAGCAGGGGATCTCCCTGGCGTAGTGGTTAAGCTGTTCATCTATGTTCAAGAGGTCACAGGTTCAAATCTGGCTCGTGTTGTGTTGTTTATAAGGTGGATTCTATTTTGGAGATCCCTGTGGATTATCACTTGAAGCTACAGAGTTACGGCCTATGTGTGGTACTCTCGGCAGGCGGCGTGCCGCTTCGTTGAGAGGGACGGAGTACATATGGGAAACTGAGTACAGTGAAGTCAATCTTCTAATTAATTTTAATTTGAAATCTAGCAAAGTAAGCTGTCCTCACGTTTTTTGTGAATGATGTGTGCATTCAAAACAGAAATATCCAAAAATATAAGATATATTTTCTTATAATATTTCTTCAGATAGCTTCTTGCACTGTTTGTAGATTATAATATTTGATCTATGAGATATACTCCTGCCATATGATTTTTATATTCTATATACCATGAACTGCCAGAAATACTCATGTGAAGGTGTTTAAATGTCAAATGCGAAATTGACCTTAATCAATAATATAAGAAAAAGACAATCTTCATTTTTTGACCTCTTCATGAGACAGGGAGATTTGGAGAATATAGTCACAACAGCAAGATTGAAGGCAACAGAGACAGAGGCCGATAATATGAGAAAATGTGAGACAGTTTGAAAACCTGGCACAGCAGGGAAACAACAACGATCTTGATACATAATAAGAGCCATGATCACCTACGCCAGCAGGCATGTCACCTGATGATGATGATGATGATTCTATACAGATTTTGGGTTTCTGCTGCTTCGGCACACCCCCTCTTGCTTCTATAGTATCCATTGTTGGATCATGAGTTGTACTCATTATCAAAACATCTTTCTTGTCCTTCCATTTCATCAGTATAGTCTTGCCACTAAATATAACTGATGTTTCCCCTTTCTTGAGTTTTGCTGAAATTACCTGCTTTGAAGGGTCCTTTCTATTTTTCTGCACTATGCCCACAACATCAGTCTTATGAGACACTAAATAGTCAAATAAGTTCACACTTGAGTAGCAATTGTCAATGTCTAGATGGTAACCTTGCTCTAGGAAATCTTGTATAAAGGAAATCACAATGTTGGTTGAATGAATTTGTTTAGAGCACTCCACATCAGTTTTGGTTATAGGAATATGTGTTCCTTTGCCAGTATATATTATAAAGTTATACACATTACCAGTTTTGGCTTCACACAATATAAAACATTCTATGTCAAACCTCGCTCTTTTAAAGGAAATGAACATCTTCCAACTCAACCTCTCCTTCCAAAGTAAAAGATTTTCATCAATTGAAATATTGCGCGAGGACACGTACGCTACTTGAAAACTAGTTTTATAAAGTTGCAATAAGTCTTCAATTTTGTATAGCTTGTTTTTGCTATAATCACTACTTGAAAAATGAAATCTATCCTTCTTCATTGTGTCATCAAGTATTGGTGTTGCTAACTTCATCAACATAAGAAATCTATCCCTCTTCACTGTGTCTTAAAATATTGGTGTTGCTACAATTGGATTTCTAAAGAAATATGTTGTAGAGTTGGTTTCTGTACAATTTTCATCAAAGCAAAACTCCTTCCAATAAACAAATTTCCTGTGGGTTTGTATTTATCCACTTGTGCAGTCTGTTCCTCCATTTTTTTCCAGACCCAATGTTTGCCTATCAGTAATTGGGACTTATGATTGTCAGCATATTTATTTGTCTCATCACAAATATATTATATAATAATATCATTTGCTACAAATTCAAAGATTCTTAAAACATCTGCATGATCAATGTTTTGAATTTTTACACCATCATTGCCCAAAAACGAAAATGGGGACCTTACCATATCACGTGTCTGACCATGAAATTGAAACACGTGGGTTACGGATATCATCTGAATCTAAATTTATATCCTCTGAACCACTACTGGTATCACAATGCAAATTAACACTATCTAAGTCACTTCTTTCATCAGATAATTAATGCTAAAGATATCAGAAACTTTCTTCCAAAAGTTTATAAATTTCAAATTCATTGAGTCTATGCTTCACTATATTTGGAGGTCTAGGTAAAATGGTTACATAAAAAACATACTGCTCTGTTGACAGACAAGAGTTGAAATGACACTTATAATCATACTCAATTACAAAATCTTGATTTGAACATGACCTTTAGAAAAGCTTGAACTAGAATTAGTGTATTTGATAACATTGAGGCTCTTTTAGGGCTAAATTATAGGATTACTTGACTCATTGTTTCTTACGGAGATGTCAGCAAATTTGAGGTAACTTTTTATTATATCCTTAAGGATACCTCCACCGCTAAGAAAATAATTTGCTCATACTACTACTGGTGAACCTCTTTATCATTTGATGAATATCATCAGAGCTGTACAAAAGAAAGGTGATACTACAGTGTGAAATTTGGTTCTCAGAGCCTATTAGAATTGATCCAGGACTGCCAGAGTGTTCACCTTTTTTTCCAGTACTGTTCACTGTCACACAGTAATGGTAACAAAACAGCAACTGACAAGTAGCAGATATTATCATTTGTAGATAATATTCTAGCGTACAGGCAGGATTGTTATTGTTTTTGTCCCCAGGAATTACAAGCAATGAAAATTTACTTCCTATGTGTAATGGTGTGATTTCTCCGGAGCTTTATTGTTTATGAAGAAGAATCCAACTCAAAGCGATGGGTAATGCTTTGAGAAGTCTCCTACTCAGAGGAATATAAAATTGTAGGGGTTAGTGGAATTTCTACCTTTCTGCAACATTCATATTTGCAGTTATGAACTTCAACTCATAGCGGAGTTGAAAGTTATTTAATTTCCCCTCCAACTAAGCATCCTTTCCAGTTAGATGTGTCAATAGTAACCCAACTTTGGACTATGGTCGCTTGGATGAAGTAGCCAGTGATATATTTCCCACCATCCAAGGGGGCTCTTCAATTATACATATTATAAAATATAATATTTTATACTTCAATCATATATATATTTACCTGATTCTTAAACACTTGGAATCCAAGTGTTCAGTGAAGATTGATATCTCTTGGTTCTTGCTAAACAATTGGATCACCGGAACAAAAGCCCACAAATAAAATTCAATTGGGTTGACATTTCTCAAATACCTGCATTGTGAATTCTGGGAGTGCCATTTTATCACAGTCTTTGCTTCAGAGAATATCTTGACCATATCGTAACTAAAGTCCACAAAAGTCTATCAATGTTGAGATTTATGGCAGCTTGTAACACTCTGCATCATCTACTCGTACTGCTATGTCAGGTACTTTTTGTTTCTAGTATAGAATATGATTATGCCATATTCATGGTTAGTTTCATGGTCACACAGATTGCCAGATTATACAATATTCATAACAAGGCCATGAACATCTTTAGGTGCAACAAAGATGTGTGGTGGTGAGAATTCTTGACTTTCCAACTGTAGCCGCCAAAATCAAGGTGTAGCAAGCGCTGGCATATCTCAAAATCAATGCCTGTACATTTCATCTATTACATCCAGATCTCAATAAGGTGAAAGACTCCATATTACAATGGGCAGGTTGTGGTTAGGACAGGCAGAAGATACTCTCTGTCAAGTATGTGAGTCCATCTGCATTGATCCTTACCCAATCTGCCTGCATTACTTGAAACATTCTCTGCAGTCGTCACACTCAATTTAAGTCATAGGAAAAAAAATCAGGTGGAGGTGGATGCAGAAGTTAGGACATTCAATAACACTGCATAAAATTATGTAGCCATCTACACTGATGGGTCATGTATTCATCATCAGTGCTGTGCTTGGGCTTTTTCTGTATGGACCTTGTAAAGACTCAAAGAATCCAGCTGTACCATTTCAGCAACCAACATCATATTGACATAATCTATAGGACCTTCTCCATTCAGAAGATTTTCAGAAGTGTAAATCAATATCTTATTATAAGCACGATGGACAGATAAGAAGTGTAATGCAGATATCTTGAAAGAAATTAATTCAAAAAGAGAGCTGCTTACCTGCATCACAAAAGAGAGAGTCCACATTTTTGGATACATCATGAGAAAAGGAAATATGGAACACATTGTAACAATAGTCAAGTTGAAGAGCAAGAGAGATAGGGGAAGACCAAGAGATAAGATGCTTGAAAACCTAATATTATGACATGGGAGAACATTGGTATCATAAATGATTGACAGCACACAAAATATAAGGCTGTGGAAAGACAAGATAATCAACGCCACATGGCATGGACCATCAGAAGAAGACATCAAGATAATCAACACCACATGGCACGGACCATCAGAAGAAGACATCAAGATAATCAACACCACATGGCACGGACCATCAGAAGAAGACATCAAGATAATCAACACCACATGGCACGGACCATCAGAAGAAGACATCAAGATTGCTCTCAAGATTACAGGATATTACAGTAAAGATTGGAATGGCCCATAAAAAAAAGCATAATAGATGTACAAAGAGACAGATAAATCAACACTGAACTGGAAATATGAGCTGCTACATTCATATGGATTTATTGAGGGGGAGGGGGGACGAACCACCTGTGGACTTATCCAGTGTGCGTTGATGATAACCTGCACTCATAACCAAGAAATAATATATGAATTTAATTACTGGGATTAGTGTTTATTTTTATTCTATTTAAATGGAATATTTTCATATCTTTGTTTCAGAAATACTGCATTGTCTCAATCAGATGGTACTTCCCAACGGTTGATCAATCAATCGCAGCGGTTAACTGACATTGCTGATTTCTTTGAACATGATGATCCAATGGATGATGAGATTTATTGAATCAAACTGGCCAGATCACATACTAACTGTGATTTGTGAAAAACTGGAATTTTTTTGTTAAGATTATATATTTTGATCTGAAAGTAGAATTCTTTTCTTGACTTTTTTTGTTATGTAGCTTCTTTTGACAGCTTTTGCTTGTGCTTCACAATCTCTGCTGTTTTTTTACATTTGCTGTGTATTTATATCTCAAATTTACATATTTTTTCACATTAAATAAACCACCTGTGTGCTATTACAGTTTAGTTAATCAAAATTCATGTTGTCTATAACGTTACCATGCATTGAATTTGAAAAGAAAGATATGTATTTCCAGTGTACACATGACTCAGCAGATTAATGTTAGCTGAAGAGTGAACATTTATTTTTATAGTAGATCAAAAATTATCCTAAAATGATGAATGGAGGTATAAATACTGAAGAAGTTATTAGAAAATGTGTGCAGAAGTTTCCTGATGCACAAGTTCCAACATCTGCTGTAGAAAAATATGAATTGTTCTACTTTGTCCAATGTGTGATTGACAGCAGCATCTTTTCATAAACGTCCTATTGTCAATGATGTCACACAGATCCACACACTATACACCCACAATTCATGTGACGTTGTATCACTAGCAATGTAAATGAATGCACAGCAATATCATAGACACCTTGTACAAGTAGGTACATTTATGCACAAATAAACATAGATTATAAATATAAACATGCATAACCAAGTCATAGTTACATGTTTTTATTAAATATCTTAACCATTTAGCTCCAGAATTATTGTCCTTTTTGAGAGAATTATATTTTCATTTTGAACCACCACATGTCAATAAGTTCAAACTTCCAAATGTGTGTTAGAAATAACTTGTACAATATATCAAATTTGAGTGAAATGATTGACAACATGATCAAATTGAATGTGTTGACACAGTGTTGTAGAATTATATATATTTATGACGCAAATATTGAATAAATAGAACAACAGAAAGTGCAAACATCAGTCACTAAAAGGTAAGTTAAAAGCCAAATGACATTGTTCAATGTCATAAGTACACCAAATACATTTTAACGTGTAGTATTCAGCTCAACAATTCAAAAGATGTTTTAATTGTTTCCGTATCTCGGCTTGTATTTCTAATGGATGATATTAGATGTTGCTAAGATAGTCTTCACTGAAAGAGATTGTAAAAACACTGTATCATTTCATCCAATCACAATAGTTCTAAAGTCCATCCTCCTGATAATGGCAACAATTTTTGTGATATCAGTGATCTGACGCAAATAATATTAATTGAATTGTCTGTCTACACTGATCTGCAAGAAATGAAATTTATTGTAGAAGAAAACACGTGTCAACAAAAATTCAAATCATTACAGAACATTTATTTGTAAATAGAAACATTTGAAACTGTCCAAATAGTTGCAAAAATTAATATACTTTACAAAACAGTCAACATTAGATTCTAACCATGTTCCTGGTTATGTATTTTAAAAAAAAAATTTGGCTGTATTGTTTTGTTATCATTAGACCTATATTTTATTGGAGTATTTCTTCTAATTTACTACATATTTTTTCTCTTTAAACAAGACAATAGACACATTTCATAAAAATGGCATTCAATTCTGCTTATTTTAATGCATAGTACATCACTGTAGACTTACAAACAAATAAAACATTGCACAAAAACTAAATGTAACCTATAAAATGTAAGTTTTTGTGTGTGCAAATTCTTCAACGCATTTCAACAAACACTGAAATCATCACAGAATGTTTATTTGTACATAGAAACATTTGAAACTTCCCCAATAGTTGCAAAAATGATTTAGATGCTAGTCATATGTCTAGACATTATAAATATTTTGTTTAAAATTTTGTTTATATTTTTTTTCTGCTATTGCTATGTTTTATCCGAAACTTGCATCGAATATACTGTGTATTTCAGCTCTTCAAAACAAAACAATAGACACATATTCTGAAAATGGCATTCAATTCTGCACATTTTATGTGGGCTATAGTACATCCCTGTTGGTTTACAAATAAATAAAATATTGCACAAAGATTAAATGTAAACATACTCTTAATTTTGGTGCTTAGAAAGAGTGTAAAAATGTGAATTTAATTCATGTATACAAAAAGTAAAACTATTTATATAGAGAGCAAAATTGTCTTTTGTGTCAATGCAAATGATCTTGAAGTATATAGACTACATTTTTATGCTTGACCTGGGCAGTTATTCATTATAAATGGAGTAGCTTCTGAAATTACTGTATGGGATTTAATTAGGATCTCATGAGAGCAACTCGCATACCTTTGGAAACTCAACACCATGAGCATCCACTTGCTGCCTACTGAAGAGAACAGTGAATAGACTAGCTGTCTACCTGCTGACTCACACCACCTTGCAAAAGACAGATCTTTATTGAATCCAAGACTTTTAGACAGAGCAATCAGTATTTTATGCACACCGTATGGACACAGTTAACGTGTCACGTCATCTCTCTCTCCTCTCGCTCCCCCCCCCCCCCCCACAAGAAGTTAGCCGTTATGCTGGCTTGCGTGGGACAGTTTGTATTTCTCAACTGCTGGAGAATGTAGATATTAGATGCACACTGTTAGCACTGATCATGCAATTGTTGAATTTTTTCATGAGAGAGAACCAGCTAAAAAATATGTATATATCTATTTATTATTTTACTGCAGTGATATATGATTGTTTAAACATGTCTCTATTTGCGGAAGTACAAGCTGCCCAGAATCACTGAGTTTTCAGAGAATCCATTGAGAAGACCACATTCTGGAAAGAATAAGTCACATGATGGTAGATAGAAAAGTGCATGACAAGAAAGGGTGGGTCACTCTTCTCAACAACGCCCAACTCATCACATGGATCAATGTCCAGGTCATGAAGGAGTCAGAAGAAGGGTGGGAGTATTTATAATATATTCAGATAAAATATAGATATAATGAAGATAACTGTTTTGGCCTTTTTTGATGAACTTCTCTATGATGGTGCAGTAGATGGAAGAATTGAAATGGATACCAGTGTGAGCAAAGTGTGTGGCACACATGAGATGCATTCATGAATGAATTTTCAGCAAGACATAGTGGACATGGGTGTTTCCATGTACATTCCAATTCTAGCACTACAAAAAAGATACCCCCCTTCTACCACACCCCTTTTTACAACAAAAATTGTTGAAATTTTGGTTCCACGATTTTCCCAAATCGTGTGGTTAATTTAACCTTTAGCAAGCCAGATTAAAAAATATGAAACGTCTCCCTGCCACCGGATTCTTTTTTGAAAATTTGCATTATTGATGGTGACTTGTTTTAAAAATGTGATAATTTTTTGGTTGTTAAAGATATTTAAATATTTGAACATATAAATAAAGAATTGAATTATGCATATATTGGTGTAATTTATGTACGTGTGTGTGTGATACCAGACGTATGAGAGTAGTAAAGATGTTTTTCACAAAAAAACATATATTTTATAACAAATAAAGAGGGAAAAAATTTGGAAAAAATAACTTACCTTACTTATCGAATTCCTTGGCAACACTGTACACTAAATCACATGCAAATCTGTTGTATTTATGTTCTTTCATTGCGAAATTATCAAAATATTGCCAGAGGAACTGTATAAAACATGTAGATTTGCAGTAAAATCGTTCTGTGAGCTTAGGCCTAGAGTCATTTTTGGTGCCACTTCAACATATTCGATATCAAATATCTACAAGTCCCCAAACCAACACGACATTCTGTATATTCACTGCTGTGAAACTAAATAATTCATGATTCAAGCCACGATTCAATGTTATTTTATTGAAAATATGATAAAAGTAAGGTCTATAAAACCGATCCACCATCATAGCATCGTGCAGATGTGGTTAGATTAATTGCTATACAACTTTTAACTTCCATCTAGACATCTTTACAACGATCATGTAGGATGTGGGAATGTACCGGCTTCGATTGCGCATGTCCCGAACTATATACAGGCTGTGGTAGGCCTATTTCGCACGTTGTCTCATTGAGCGAGTGCACCCGAATACAGTAAACGACCCCTCCTTTTTTTTGTCGATCATGCTTAACTCTTTGTCTCCGTGCGGTTTTCCTGCTATGCCGAACACGATAGTAAATTCATATTAAAATGTAGAGTTGAGCGGCTTTTCGGCATAGTGGGTCTCCAAAATGTAGATAGTAGCGGCTCGGTGGATATAAAGAGTTAACCAAAGTGTGGTGAAGGTTAATCTATTGCACAATATAAATCTATCTGACCTGTCTCAGTATTATTATAGTGAGTACATTGGGATTGGGAGGTGCTGGCCAATAATCACACTTTATATCATTTAGGAAAAATATGGTAAAACCATGGAGGATAGGAATGTAAGATGCAAATGTTCAGTGACTGCATCTTGAAGGTTCATTCATGAGAGATACTGCTGAACTAGTTAATTTTTTGCTTAATGACTGTGATCAATGTGTTGATTGATGATTTATTTGACATTATATTTTTCCTATAGGCCTAGTGCCTGAATTTGTTAGTAATCAATACATGATCAATAACAATGGTGCACATCTGGATTACAAAAATAATACAACCAATGCAAATACTGTAAGTTATGTTCTGTAGACACATTTTGTATTAAGCATAAGGCAATAACACAAATAGATAATTCTGAATCTCCATGACATCATTGTTAACTTATTTTGATGTCATATTAGTACCTTTCTTTATTTAAAAATCATGTGCAAATAATTAACCTTTATCACGCTATGTTTACAACTACGTAATTTCTCTCCTGCAGCCGGATTATTTATTGAAACTTTGTGTTATTGTTGGTGGCTGTTTTAAAAACTTGATAAAAAAATTTTTGTTAGAGATATTTAAATAATATTTGTACATATAAATAAAGAATTGAATTCTGCATATATTGGTGTAAGTTTTGTTTGTGTGTGTGTGTGTGTGATACGAGACGTCTGAGAAAGATTGATGATTTTTTCACAAAAAACAAACAGAGCAGAAAAAAAATTACTCACCCTTTTTGGGGGAAATTTCCTGGAGTGGCAACAATGTGATACAGACCTAATTCTACAATATTTATGTTGTTTTATTGTCAAATTATCATAATTTCACTGGAAAAAATGAATAAGCCTTACATATTTGTTGTAAAATTGTTATGTGAAGAAAGATCTAGTCCAAAACTGAATCGCTCCAAAACAGTCGATTTTAGGCCTCTACAAAATTAAACCAGCGTGATATACTGAATATTCTATTGTGAAAACTAACTAACTCCAAAGAATTCATCATCCGAATCACAATCCATTATGATTTTATTGATTATATGATAAAACAAAAGTCTATAAAATCCTATTCACTTTCATGGCGATGCGCCGGTATGAGGATGTGGACAGATGCCGGGTATTTCGATATTAAAACGAGATGCAGTCCATCCTGCCAACTAAACTTACAGGAAAGGAGGTCAAATATAATAGCTAGCCAGAATTTTTCTAATCTGGTAACCAAAATTTTAAAAATCTGGGTTCTTGATTGATTATAGGATGCCTAGCAATGGGGGAGAATGCATTGGCCAATAGTGATCTAGACATGGAAAAATATTGGCGAAGCCATTGGCCTAAAGCATGTTTACGGTTAATTTGATAAATCAAATAGGTTTTGAGATATTTAAAACAAAGTGTGGCAGAAATTTCTGGATGGATTATAGCAACAATAGTTATGAAATATGTCTCGTCCTATTAAAGAAAATAAAAATAAACAGAATTACTGTAAATTAAATATAATATTTTTGACATAGGTCTATGAAGGTTATTTGAAAGTAAAGTTGAAGGGAAATGAGCAAGAGGTAGATGTACAAATAGGAAGGAAACATGAGATTCACAAAATACTGTCCTGGCCAGGGCAAGAGACACAGGATGGTGAAGATTTTTTGCAGCCAAATTTTTAACACAGATATAACATAGGGTGTGTGTGTAGGGCGGAGGGGTGGTAAAGATCTGTATGAGGCAGAGATATCTGCAGCAGGTTTATTTTGAATCTATGGGTTTGCCCAATACTACACATGACTACGTCAGACACCAACATTCCAATCTCTCACAGAATGAAGTTTGATAGTTCAAAGGCGAGTCAATTTTTAACAATGAGGAATATATTTTTGTTTAACTTCTCACTCTCTTTCTGCTGTTATCATTAATATTGTGATGTTGTAAATATTTCAACTGAAATATATGTTGTGTTGTTAAGCTTTTAAACACATTATCATGTCTGGCTACTTTGTTTTTTCATGGGAATTTATGATAGTTGTTAACAATGTGATTTGGGGTAAAGATCTGCATGTTAGTAGCACAATAGTCTGCATTCAAAATGTATGAGGCAATGGGACAAGGGTCCACATTTACATAACTTCATAAACTCTAATTCTATTGTCTGCACGTAAGACTTATGTTCTTAATACCCTCACTAATGTAAGATGGATAGATAAGCTATACACTGGTGACAGTTTGTTGTCTTGGAGTCAGAATTGGGTACTCGGGGACAAATTATCACGCATTTCATGTTTTAGCATATTCTGACAACTAGACGTAACTATGAGAGACCAAACTGCCATCAGCTTTTAGCTTATCCATCCATCTTACATTAGAGAGGTTATTGAAAATATACTGTTGGCCTATGTATCTTTATGTAAGTTTATAACGAAAAAATCCATTTAAAAAAACAACATTACCAGTAATATAAAGAATGATAGCTTAGATCTGTTTTGATCCTGCATCTATCACTGCCAGAGATTGTGCATCTATAACCATCTGAGATTTTGCATCTATGACAGGTGGAGATTGTGCATCTATGACCGGCGGAGACTGTACATCTGTGAATGGCGAAGATCATGCACCTATACATAGTGGAGATTGTGCATCTATGACTGGCAGAAAATGGTACTTGATTAGTCTGGAAAGTAAATACTATGAGGGAGAGGAGATGGCTTCTGCCCTCATAAAGCAGAGCCACTGAAATGTAAAATCGTTAACATCTTACACACCTACGGCATTAATAAATGCTATGGGTTAACTATTTTTTTTAATCCACATATCACTTGATAATAGTCATTATAAATGTCACTTGAAAACAGCTCTTACAATGTCACATTAAAACAGTTCTTACAATCTCACTTAAAAACAGTTCTTTCTTACAAACTCACTTGAAAACAGTTCTTACAATCTCACTTGAAAACAGTTCTTACAATCTCACTTAAAAACAGTTCTTTCTTACAAACTCACTTGAAAACAGTTCTTACAATCTCACTTAAAAACAGTTCTTTCTTACAAACTCACTTGAAAACAGTTCTTACAATCTCACTTGAAAACAGTTCTTTCAATGTCACTTGAAAACATGTTTCTACCTTTATGCGTTATATGCAAGAGATTCTTGATGTCTTGTGCCTATCTTGTGTCTTATATTCTTCTTGGTCTGCCCAGTTGCTGTTTCCCTATCATCTTGTCCTTTGTTATATTTTTGTATCCATGCTGTTATACTTTTATTGTGGCCAAAGTATTATAGTTTTCTTTTAAAATACCTTGTTGTTTAACCAGTTTTCTCTTAAATCCTTTTCATCAGGATAAAATATTACATTTTTTATCCATGGTATTCTAAGAACTTCTGTCAACTTCAGAAACATCACAGGCAACAGAGCACATATCCACATATTACAGGACTGCCGTGGCTTCACTGTTCTATGGATAGAGTGAGAACGAAGACTATTAAGACAAACCTCTCTATACAAGAAAACTATCAGACTAGATGCAGTGTAATTGATCACAGAAGAAGAATTTAAAAGAATGTTTTCATTTATACCTTACTGTTGATTTCTAAGATTTACATTTGTATGTTATCAGAGAATATTTTTTTATTAATAATGAAAACAACTCTGTGTTCTTTGCATACAATTCAACATGTATATTTGACATATCACCTTCAGATAGATTTTAAAAATATCTTTGATGGAGTGACAGAATATTTAACATATCTTGATTGTTTTCAAACATCATTTGAAACTTAACTCTTAGTGTATAGCGAGTCCATATAAGTGAATAGTTTTGTGATATGGTCTTCAATAAGTCTTTCAATTAACTAGTCTTAGGCAACTGGGAGCTTCATCCTGGCAATTGGTCTGAAGATCTAACAAGATGAAAAGAATCCTGAATGCATAAGAAGAAGCCTTTGAAAAATCTGAATTTTAAAAGTTTATTATGTTGATATGTTTTTTTATATTTGTGTTACTAATATTTTTGCATTATATTTTAAATAAGACATTTAGTTCTGACTAGCCTGATGTAGAACATCATATAATACATTTATTATTTATGTTCTTGTGTTTCTGTTTCTTCAAAGCATAAAAGTTGCCCCTGTTTATAACTGTCCACTGAGTCCGTCCTCTTCTATCTGACAAAATACTGACTGAGTCTGTCCCCTTCTACCTGACAAAATACTGACTGAGTCCGTTCTCTTCTATCTGACAAAATACTGACTGAGTCTGTCCCCTTCTACCTGACAAAATACTGACTGAGTCCGTCCTCTTCTATCTGACAAAATACTGACTGAGTCCGTCCTCTTCTATCTGACAAAATACTGACTGAGTCTGTCCCCTTCTATCTGACAAAATACTGACTGAGTCTGTCCCCTTCTATCTGACAAAATACTGACTTAGTCTGTCCCCTTCTACCTGACAAAATACTGACTGAGTCCGTCCTCTTCTATCTGACAAAATACTGACTGAGTCTGTCCCCTTCTATCTGACAAAATACTGACTTAGTCTGTCCCCTTCTACCTGACAAAATACTGACCGAGTCCGTCCTCTTCTATCTGACAAAATACTGACTGAGTCCGTCCTCTTCTATCTGACAAAATACTGACTGAGTCCGTCCTCTTCTATCTGACAAAATACTGACTGAGTCTGTCCCCTTCTACCTGACAAAATACTGACAGAGTCTGTCCCCTTTTACCTGACCCAATACTGAGTCTGTCCCAATTTACCGGAGTTGTGAGAGTTTGAAAGAGAGTACAAGGCAATCTTGTTTTCTAATGGTTTTATGACTACCTGTCTCAGTATCTTGTAGCAGGATCTAGATTCCTGGAACTTTGATTCAGCTGTCTGTCATGGTTTTTTTTTGTATACTCTCCCATTCTGTAAAGGTGTGTCATGTCACATATTCTGTCCAGAACATAGTCTTCCTTATGAAGCTTCTGAAATCCCTGCAGTCTCAGGCAAGTTGTCCCTCTTCCTCTAGTGACATGTGCTATTCAATCTCACTTCACACTGTAAAGCTGGTCTATTTTAATTGGAAATTATATATGGATCTGTAAGAAAGTTAAATTTTAGACCTTCGCACAACTTTATAATTGGAAACTATCTCATTAAGGTATCTCATTAAGAATGCTGAGAATACCATGGACTGCCAGAAAAACTAATGTAGAGGTATTAAAAGAGTTAAATGCGAAACGGACCTTAATCAACAATATAAGAAAAAGGCAATCTTCTTTTTTTGGCTACTTCATGAGACAGGCAGGTTTTAGAACATAATCACAACAGGCAAGATTGAAGGCACCAGAGACAGAGGGCGACAATGTGAGAAAATATTAGACAGTTTGACAACCTGGCACGGCAAAGAAACAACAACGACTTTGATACATAATACTGTGGACAGAGAGCTGTGGGGAGCCATGACTGCCTACGTCACCCGGCATGGCACCTGATGATGATGATCTCATTAAGGTACAACTTCCATCATGTTGGTAGCATATCCTATTCAGAATGTAATGATCAATCCAACTGTAGTAATTTTCTAGGAAATATAAATACTTGCAGTAGGTTGCTATTGCTTTCTGAATGGCCCTGATGCACAGTTGCCTGTGGCAGGGTGTGAACCTGGTATTTGTCTACCCGAGAATCACTCTGTACCATCCCACCACAGAGACAGCCATGTATCTATCTAACTGTCAAAGCTGGTATTTAATTGCTCATGACCATATGTCAAGACTGACACATATTTTGTTTATTTGGATATTCAGCAATGAAGTTTGTTTCCTATATGCACAATGGATTCTACAGATCTTTCTGTCATACACAGAAGATTTCAATTCTCAGTAGCATGCTTTGAGAAGATGCCTCCTTCTCAGAAAGGGGTTTATGCATGTTTTAAATGGGTATGCTCCACCATTTTGTATGCAGACATCCAATCACATCAAGGACTGTATCCATTTGGAGATTTGTATTTTGGTCTTCTCAAGATTACATATTCCATATTATGGAATGAAATACTAAAGATTACATATCCCTTATGACTTTATGGATGTAATACTGCTCAGGATTACATAGCCTGTATAGTATGACAGTACTGGCTTCCCTGTCCGGTGATGGTACATATGTGCACTGTCATGTGTATTCGGTTCAATTTCCAGTCTAGCTGGAAATATTTTTACAATCACCAATAGATCCTGGTCAACACTGTATAGGAAATAGTTTCATTGAAAAAGTAAAAGCATTGGAATAATACCACATCATTACGATCGCACGCACGTGTACAAGTGTACAAACCCCCCCCCCCCCCCCCAATTTTAACGAGTAGGATACTTCTTCTCAAAGCATTGCACACTGATGAGACTTCTGGGTATGAAGTAAAGCTCTGGAGAATCCACCACATTGCACATTGCAAGAGGGTATCGCTCATAACTCCTGGTGATCGAAATAGCAACCAGCACATCATCCCTAGGCATGCCTTTGGTGAATGAAAAATACAGACCTAACACTGTACTTCCCGATGTCATTTAAGGTATGGAAATGATAACTTTATTTACTTGACTTTTAAAAGACTTGAAAAGTGCAGAGGATTAACTTCATTGCACTTAGGATGATCTGTATTGTTCTAGTTTTAATATATGGAAGTGAAAGCTGGAAATAAACTCAAACAACAGACCAAAAATTAAACAGCTTGGAAAACAAATGTTTCTAGAAACTGATAAACATAAAATAGAGCGATTTCATTACAAATAGTTATTTAAGAAACAAAACACAAAATATGTTTCAAATGTCATAAGAAAACACAGATGGAAATATCTGGGTCATGTTTTAAGAGTAGTTGAAAACAGAATAAACCAACAAGCTCTTATGTGGACACTCGAGGGTAAAATGAAATGAGGAAGGCCTAAAGCAACCCTAAAAAACACCATACTTAAAGAAGGGGAAATAATAGGCTGCAAAATTGTACAAGAACTAAAGCTGCAGGCAGCCTACCGCAACACATGGAGAATGAAAACCTCTGCTCTGTGTGCCGCCTGCGGCATGAAAAGAACAAACCAACTAACTCAGGTTTCTCATATGTATTCTATCCTCTTTAACAGAGCTGTACTCTTACTTACTTATATTACATCATTCTTTATCCCAAGCAATAATTCATATAGAGTTCCAAACCTTTAAATTCTAAGCCAGACATTGCAGTTTGTCTTCAAGGCTGCCACCTTGTGAACACAAGGCAAATGACTTGACTACTTTTGAAAACTAAACAGTTTATGATTATATCATTCTAACTTTTTAAATAATTAAAGATAAGATTTTCATACACAAAAGTGATGTAATACCAGGCAGGATTGCATCATATGCTTCTAGTTACATTTGTATTGGTCAGAAGCAATAATTCAGACTACCAAAGCTGTTATGTTATATATATATATATATATATATATATATATATATATATATATATATATATATATATATATATATATATATATATATATATATATATATATATATATATATATATATATCCTTGTTGATATAGATTGTAATTAGGAAAAGCAAAAATTGCATATATCTTAAAACCCCTTAGCTGCGGAGGCATTCTTAAGGATATGGTGAAAAAACCACCACCATTTTGTGGAGATGTCCTCTTCTTAGCCCTCCAGGGAAAAAATCTGTATGGATGCTTATAATAAAACACTCAAATTAATTGTTTCCCTCGGAAACTAAGAAGTAGAAGATTTATGCAAAATGACAGCAACACCTCATCATATCCTTAAGGATACCTCCGCAGCTAAGGGGTTAACAAAACTAGAACAAATGAACATTTTTAAATATCATTTTCGTTTCCAGCACCCCAATATTTGTTAAGATCAACTTTTGTCATTACTGGTACAATTATTGATGTTGACTAGTATAATATGAGTAGGCATATATCATTTGATTTTAGAGATAATATCTGACACACAGTAATGGAACTGTTTCAATGTTATGTTGTTCAAAATTTGTGAATCAAACTTTCTATAGAGTATGAACAAGTAAATTTTTAAGTAGGAAGCCAGAGGACAATTTTTAAAAATTCATGAGACTAACGGAAATTGAACCAGTCAGTTCAACGGCACTGTTAAAATCTTAGTGCCGTAGAACGGACTGGTTCAATTCCCGTTAGTCTCATGAATTTTTATAGAGCATGAAATAGTTTTTGGTATCTTTTCTGTTTATTACCTTTGTGTTGTTACTGTATTTATAGAGTTTATGGAATAGTAATTATAGTTAAGATCCTTCAATGTATATTTGGAGATGCTTGAAGATTTCCAAAGAAAGCTGTGATCAGCCTAAG
>CM067299.1:39161558-39205506 GCA_034231615.1 Meghimatium bilineatum | reverse complement strand
AAGTTTTGGAAGCTACATAGGTCAATGAAGCGGAGAACAGAAACGAAATCCAGTACAAGCGTAAAGAACGACTCCAGACAGACATTGACTTCAGATGAGATGAAAGGCAGAGCCTTCTTTGATAGATATCTTCAACAAACTAATCAGGATGACTTAGATCAACGCAAAGAACTGCTGCATATCCTGACATACCTCACGGATTTTAGGGCAAAAGAAGACCAGTTTGCAGATGTTGAAAAGTGCAACTAGCTAATAGGAATGCATCATGATGGCGATCCAGGCTGGGATGGAAGCAGGTACTGCTTACTCAAGGATATTGGGGAGAATATGCTAGCTAAGATGACAGACGATTATAATGCGAGTCTGAAAACAGGAGTAGTACCAGAGGAGTGGCTACATAGCTATCTTATACCCGTGCCAAAACCAGGCAAAGATTCTACGGATATAAAATGTTATCGCATCATCACACTGCAGAATGTGTATGGTAAGATTGTGGAAAGAATTGTTGCTAGACTCATAACCAGGGAACTAGAAATCAAAGGCGTTCTCCCAAATAACCTAGGTGCATACAGACCCAGAAGAGACAGTCACAAATGCAGCAGTTCTTGCATATGGAGGTTTTCAGAATAAAGAAGAATCTGTAGTTGCAACGATAGACCTAGAAGATGCGTACAATAGAGTTAGTTACACGCATCTTGTCGACATACTAAAGGAACAAGATATCCATCCCTGGATCATACGCAGGGTAGCAAATGTGCTAATCTGTAGAAAAGTTGCTCTGAGGTGTGGATCCTGGACGTCTGAGATCAGAACAATAGCATCTGGTCTGCCACAAGGATCTCCTCTGTCCCTGGTGTTGTTTAACGAGTATACGTTAAGAATGTCAAATCCCAAGCAATTGTAGAGTTCTAAAATACGCTGATGATATCCTACTATACAACATGGGCAGGAACAGGACATATATCGCTAACAGTGTACAGTGAACTAGATCAATTGTCGATATGGTGCAGAACATACAACGCGGTGATCAATCCCTCGAAAGCAAAGGTCGTCTGGTACTCCTTGTTGTTGTTCGTCCATCACAAGTGATGATGGCCATTTGTTACATCCACTTTTGAAAATTCAATATTAGTTATGTCCTTGATTATGAGTTCGTAGATGGCGAATGAGCCCTATTCGAGCAGCAAATGTCCTTGGACAGTTGGGACATGGAATGACGACAGTAGACGGATCTTGGTCTATCCATGACTTTCTAACTGCTCTCCGCTGTTGAGCTGCTGCATTTTTCCTCTTTTCACAAGATGATGCGCTCTTATTAATTTTAGAACGTCATGTAGATCTATTTTGTGCAAGTTCTTCCGATGTATCGTGGTCTATTTTAAAGACTTTTAGTGAGTTCTTTAACGTGTCTTTGTAGCGCTTCTTTTGGCCACCTTGCGATCGTGTACCCTTCTCCAGCTCACCGTAGAGAAGTATCTTCGGAAGACGATGGTCTGGCATACGCACCAAATGACCTGCCCAACGAATCTGTGTCTGCATCAGGATCGTGTCAATGCTGGGGATACCAGCTCTATCAAGGACAGTGGTATCTGGAATCTTGTCTTGCCATCTGATGTTCATAACTTTTCTGAGACAATTTGTATGAAAATGATTGAGTTTTTTCACATGACGTCTGGTACTCCTTAAATAATCTGCGAACGAATATATTTCGAACATAAAAATACACAATGGTTTAGAAAGATTAATCATAGAGGGAAACACAGGAAAGAGAACAAGAGGCAGATCAAGACTATCTGAACATGATACAGGAAGAAGCTGGGCAGCTCGCACATATCAAAGAGGCTTATAGAGTGGCACTAAGGACAATGTTCTGTAAAGAACACGTCACATATAGAGTGAGATATGGTAGTCCTGAAAGTTGTACCGTCCCAGTCAACATCAGAAAGTATATTGATGAAATTATAACCTTCATCACACTGTGAGTGACTATAGTGAAAAGATAATACGCATTTTCCGTAGCTGTCCGCGACTACAGCCGCCCGTTGCTACACACTTATTTGAACAAGAATATCGCGATTGTAAATAAATTACTAGGTTAACTTAACAGAAAATGGAAATAGACAATTAATTTCAATTTCCTAATATAATTAACTTAAATAGGATGAGATATGGATACGTTGTGAATGTATTCAGCCGCTGATATAATCTAGCAAAAATTGTTCAAAATTACAACCATTTTTTAGGAATTTTCGTCTAAAATATGATTTCTTTTGCATAGCCAATAAGGTTAGTTCGATCTGAGCGGTGCATTTGTTTTCAAAGATGAATCGTATATGAACATGTAGTTTAGAGGTTGTTCCACAATAACAGCGGAGTAATCTAGGTCTATACTCTACTCTAAGAATGAAGTTGGTTAGTGCTTCTGATTGGTTGTTGGACGCAGAACACATTAATCAATTGGTAGGAGCCGAATAATAATGTTCTTAAATTTCGTTTTTAAATATTTTTTAAAATATTTTTTAAATATTGTTTTTAATTGCTTTTAAATGTTTTAAATAATATTGTTTTTACATGTCAACAGCTGTTTAAAAATCACCTTAGTCGCGTAGTAAATCGGGGGGGGTGTGTCTTGACCCACTTCATTCTTAAAGTGAACAGAGTATAGTCAGCAACATTCTTTAGCGGATTGAATTTTAAATTTTTCACCGATATTCTAGACCTAGTCGATAATGTTAGTTCGCAATTTATCTCAGATAGCATGATGTTCGTCCGTCGTAATCGGCGATGACCAAACACTCAACCATAATACGAGTGATATCGTAATAATAATAACAATAAGTAATTTTTTTTAAATACAGAGAAAAGTATGAGGCTTTTAAGTGACTAACAAGTCCAATGCGAGCACAAAATGTTCTTCTACAGAATTGACAACTGTAGAGGGTCTCTATGGGACTTTAGATGTTTTTTTATTTTCTACGTACCCTCTTCTGTCTTGCAGTATCTTGTCTGGTCTCTCCCGCCGCTAGTGCTCCCGTTCTAATGCTGCAACGCCATGCTGTTCTATCCTGAGCGAGGCTCTCCCAAGCGCCTACGTCAATTTTAAGATGTTTAAGTGATGACTTGAGCGTGTCTTTGAAGCGCTTTTTCTGTCCACCAGCTTTTTGGAATTCCTGCCTTGAGTGCTCCATAATATATTTCTTTTGCAGACGCGAGTCCTCCATACATACAAGATGACCTGCCCAGTCCAGCGTACTTGTTCCTTCATAAGTAGTGTGTAGATGCTTATTGAGGTTGATTTTTCTAAGACCACGTAGTCTGGTACTTTGTCCCACCAATGGATTTTTAGTAATTTACGTAGGCAGGTAAGATGGAAATTATTTAATTTTCTTGCATGTCTAGCATACATTTTCCATGCTTCACAAGCGTATAGTAGGGTTGGTATAACAACAGCATGATATACTTGAAGTTTGGTGGTTGTTATTATACCTCTTCTGTCCCATACATTGTTGCGTAATCTGCCAAATACAGCACTATCTTTTGCCAGTCTATTGTTAATTTCCACATCAATGTTGACATGCCGAGAGAGAGTGCTTCCAAGGTAAGTAAAATTGTCGACTACTTGCAGATTTTCCTGATTGACGATTATGAAGTAGCAGTACGTTGGCTATTTGATGTTGCTTGGTGGATGACTTTTTTGTGTGTGCTAATAGTGAGATCAAAGTTGTTGCAGGCCTGTGAGAAGCGGTCTGATAGCATACATACACTAACAATACTTACATCATTACATTCAGTAACCATTCCTTTATTTTCACACGCAAAAATTATATATACAACTTTAAAAACAAAAACGTTATTGCATTCTCCAAATACCCTCCATAAGTAACGCGTAAGAGCACAAAAGAATGCAGTGGCAGGCGGAAATTGCTCAATTTTAATGCGGCGTGGTGAAGGATAAAAAATATATTGGCCTATATCCATCAGCGTTACATGGATCCATCGCGAAATTATTATATTAATATGAACAGGTGTCTGATCTAAAAATATTCCCACCAAAAGAAGTCATGAGTTAACAGATGGCAAAAGTAAAAAATCCCAGGCGTTGTTAACCTGGTGCTCACGAGCACCTTTGTGATCTCGTATGGATATTTTCTTAGGCCATGCGAGTTTAAAAGTGCTCGTGAAAAAGCACAAACAATTATGTGTGTGCAGCACTCACTGTCTGAAATCTTGAGATCCCCTGCCTTACAGTGTATTTCCTTGACCATTGGAAATATAACACCAATTGGCTAATTGAAAAATAGTCTTATAAAATGATTCATTTGATTTTTCCTGTGACTTTAATTTGTCACTTTGTGTCCACAGCCAATGAAAATCACGGGAAAATTAAAATGAGATATTCTAGAAGACTTTCCATTTAGGCAACAGGTCTTTATTGACTGGCAATGGTCTCGTTAGTTCGTATTAGATTATCACTTCTAGAAATCTGTATTGCTTAGGAATTTACATCATTACACTCACCGCATAAGAATGATGTTACAGTATTTTTGATACATAAAGAAACATGACAGCATCGAAATCTGGTTCTACAGAGCAGAGTGCCAGGCAAGAGAAGAAAAGGAAGACCAAGAAGAAGATGGACCAGCGACATCTAGGAATGTATAAACCTGTCTCTGACCACTACAGGCCTGCTTGTCTATGACAGAGAGGCGTTCAGAGTATCCAAGATGAAGATAACGTTCTGGAAGGAATATGTCACTTGATATACACCCACTGCAAAATCATGGGCATTCAGTCTTCTGTCGTATATATCAAAGAATATTCATTCTGTGGTTTGCTGGTGAAACACGCTCCTCCATCTAGCCACACAGATTCCCGGTCCTACTCATGCCTTTATGTAGAATTCCCTCATTCACAATATACACCCATTATATATCATAAGAACCTACGGGAATATTGTGCCTAGAAATTTCCAATTGATTAATCGAAACGAAAGTGCTAATGTTACGAACTTTTATTTTTCCGGTTGCAACATACGGCTGTAAAACATGGACCCTAAGTAAAACAGCGGCAAAGAAGATCAACACCTTCGAGCTAAAATGCTTCAGGAAGATACTTAGAATATCATGGAACGATAAAATCAGAAACTCAGACATTATAAACACATTGAATATTCCAGATTGTTGGTTACTAAACACAATAACAAACAGAAAACTACGCCTGTTTGGTCATATAAAGAGACACAACTGTTTAGAGAGACAAATAATGGAGGGAAGAGTACCTGGGAAGAGGAGAAAGGGCAGACCAAGAAGACGATGGACTGACGACATTAAAGATAACATGAATACATCGCTAGAAAATGCAAGCCACATCGCCCAAGACAGAGAGAGGTTCAGAGAGTTCATTGGGAAGACAACGTTCTGGAAGGAACACGTCACATGACAATATATCATAAGTGCCAACATTTAGCAGACAATCTCTAAACTACTAAATCTCAGTTTCCTTATGGTATGTATGGGTATATGCTTTTTTTAAATTCAACTATTCTACAACAGTAAATGTTGTGCTGAGACTACCAGAACTGGATTCAATTTCATGGACCCACCATCTTCTAAAAGAGATAAAACAAGATTCTGTCTGTCCGGAGATCATCAAGTGCCGTCTCTACAATGAAGGTTAGCTGCAACAGACCTCAAACATCATGTCTCTTGCCGAAGTGATGAACTCTTGTACACTGTATCTTGATAATATGCATGTTGGAAGCTTTAACTAAACCGCATCTTTCTTAGGGATGCAAATTAGTCGAATACGGAAAACATGTTTACTAAAGTTGTGAGACGAATAGGTGCCAGTTGAGCGGAATTCGTTAAAATCTCGTTTGCTGCCTTCTAACTTAACCTGTTCATTTCATGATGTTTCCTTTGCATTTGTATCTCTGCCTGTATCGTGCTCGCCTCCCCCTCAACTCTACCTTCGAGTAAGGTCTTCAACAAGGTGTCATCTCTTTTAATGTCCAAAATATTTTATGTTTGATATATTTCCTTTAATTATTCTTGTGTACGCATTGTTGTCAGAAACTCTGTGTTTATTTCTTCCCATGAAGATCTCAATATTCTTCTTATGGTGATCATAATAATTACGGTCTTTTGAATCTTTACAGACAGTCTTGGTGCAGGACAGTGTTCAAATTCAAATGTATTATGAGGCCCTAAATATTCCGTACATGATTGTCTGCCCTTTATGTTGGTTTATGGAGAAAGTACGTTGCTCATTTGCATTAACTCCCACTTCTGTTGATTAGCTTCACAGGAAAGGCAACGACAATACGATAGGAAGCAAGCAGAACTGCAGATATGCTAGAAGAATGTTTAATACATCATTGACTGCCTTAGGGTTTTCCTTCTGGATAGTCTGTGGAGTTTACTCCCTTGGAATGAAGCACTCCCATGCTAACCCACTAGACAGTGAGAATTTTCTATAGGTTTTTGATTCTCTTAACCTACGAAATGTCTGTGCTAGCCCATACGGCAGCCAGCGGTTGAATAAGTACAACAGAAGACAAAAGTAATCAATTGAGACAAATGTTGTTCACCCATCACAAGTGATGATGACCATTTGTTACATCCACTTTTTTGAAAATTCAACTAGAGTTATGTCCTTGATTATGAGTTCGTATATGGCTAATGAGCCTTATTTGAACTGTAAATATCCTTGGACAGTTCGGGCATGAAATGGCCACTGTAGACGGATCTTGGTCTATCCGTGACTTTTTAGTTACTCTCCGCTGTTGAGCTGTTGCATTTCTCCTTTTTCTCACAAGATGATGCGCTCTTTTTGATTGTAGAGCGCCATGTAGATGTATTTTGTCCACGTTCTTCCCTTGTATCTTGATCTATTTCAAACGCGTTCAGTGAGGTCTTTAACGAGTCATTGAAGCGCTTCTGTTGGCCACCTTGAGATAGTGTACCGTTCTCCTGCTCACCATAGAGAAGTATCTTTGGCAGACGATGGTCTGGCATACGCACCAAATGACCTGCCCAACGAATATGTGTCTGCATCAGGATAGTGTCAATGCTGGGGATACCAGCTCTATCAAGGACAGTGGTATCTGGAATCGTGTCTTAGCATCTGATGTTCATAACTTTTCTGAGACAAGTTGTGTGAAAGTGATTGAGTTTTTTTCACATGACGTCTATACACAGTCCATGTTTCACTAGCGTATAACAGCACTGGAAGTACCACTGCTCTGTAAACTTTCAGCTTAGCCTGTAGTCATTTCTTAGTCTATGCCATTTCTGCGCCAAATATTTGCGTACAATCTGCCGAAAGTGTTGCTTGCCTTGGCAATCCTTGTAAACACTTCATCATCAACGTTGGCATTTTATGATAACGTACTACCTAGATATATGAATCTATTCACAACTTTCAGTGCTACACCATTTACCTTTATGCAGTGCTCGAGATAGCTTTTGACAGGTGCTGGTTGTAGCCTAACTTCTGTTTTTTCTGTGTTAATAGTAAGCCCAAAGTTGGTACATGCCTTTGAGAATCTGTCTATAATATATTTCAGATCAGCCTCAGAGTTAGCATTTAGGGCACAGTCATCAGCAAATAGGAGATCCTTGATTGTGTGTGATTTAACTTTGGTTTATGCTCGGAGCCGCCGAAGGTTGAACAATTTTCCAACTATGCGATAGGTGATGTTTACTCCCAGGTCTAGATCTCTGAAAGCATTATCCAACATTAAGACAAATTGAGACAAGACAAGCAGTAACAGACAATGTTTTTCCACAGTTGACAGATTGTCTATTTCCCAACTGTACTTAGTCGTTTCATACAACGTACCTTGAATATATATCTTCTGAATACCCACATCTCAAACATATGTCTACTAGTTGTCTGTTTATTATTCATGTTTCTGGGCTATACATAATATAGAATAAGTGTAGAATTTTATAAATCTCATTTTTAGTTTGTAATTTGTATAGATGTCACAATTTTTCTCATGTCATTGAAAACACTTTTAGCCAAAATAGTCTCCCTTTAACTTGCCTTTAACATCCGTCATAATTTACCATCTGTGGTTATGTGTCTACAAAACAGTGACATTTTGGTCATAATTAATAGAAACTGTGCAATGCATATGCATTAATGTTTAAATAGATAACAAAGCACATGCTTTCTGATAGTTTCCTCATCTCATGAGCTTATATACAAGTCTTATAATTTCATAGTGATTCATGTCATGTGTTATCCTAAATTCCATTGTCTAAAGGTCTCATCCTCAATGAATGAGTCATCATAATGAAAGCGGCAGGCCCTGAAGAGAGATTAGCATGCCACTAGTATGATTTTAGAAGTTCCCATCGCAAAAGTTATTAACACTAGCATGTCAGATCCCTCATTAATTTGAACCCCTGCGTGAGCGAGATCGTGTGTGTGCACAAAATCTTCGAACAAATCAGACCCGTATAGTCGCAATATATTCTTGTAACCGCTGATACGTTCAGATTTTGTGAAGAATTGACAATCTGATTGATGTCAAGTCAGATCTCCTAATCACTATAGTGGAAGATTTTTTTTTACAACAATTTTTCAAATATCCCATGTTTTTAATTTTATATTTTTAATGCTGTACATAACGCGAACTTCTGTTGCTACATACGTAATTCATTCGTCCTGACCAAGTTGTTATAATGGAATTTGACTGTATCAACTATATAAAATTCCAATTATCTTGAAACATCAATATTTCACATTCAGAATATGATTATCTTCATTCAAACGTATTAAATTATAATGTGTTTTCATACTGTCCACCTTGTTTGATCATTGTGAGTTTGAGCAGTAGGACCCCTAAGTAGAATAATTGAGAAATCGTATTTTAAAAATCGTTCCAAATGGAGAAATCTGGTTCAAAGTTTACATGCAACCTTCTCATTTCTTGAAGTCTAACATTGCACATATCAAATATAATTCTAATTTTGTGTGCAATGTTTTAACTTATTTTAATATTGTTAAAAACATAATTAAAAACTCTTTTAATTCCATTACACAGTATGGATAGTGGTCAACACCAAACCAGCCATCGTTTCTTTTTAAAAATACGGGCGCAGAGAAGCTCATAAGGCATAGAGGATTGACTTCATTGTACTGGGATTCCCCATGTATAGGCCTATTTAGCTCCTCTCAAAAAGGGAGCAGCATGCAGTCTACTGAGAGCATTACTCATGGAATGTAGATGGTTACAAAATGTTCAAGTTTTACTTTTCTCATCACAAGCCCTAAAAATCTTGATTGCTTCTAATTTTTGTTATAGACCTAATTAGTCGTTTTTCGGTTTTCCGGATCCAGTTCAAGATGGATATAGCTGTTCTTTGTACTTGCTAGGGTCGGTTGATATGTGTTCTAATAAGCACAATGGTAAAATCACCCACTATTCTGAAACAGAGGTTTATTTGATTCTTTATGTGATGGAGGCCCGTCCTAACTTATTGTGTTGTAAACGGTGTTCTAATAGTGGTTGCTGGAACGTTCGAATTATGGTCCAGACCGGAAAGTCCGCCCAGGTGTGTAGGGAAATGAAATAAATACATGCATAGCAGTCGCAGCAAGCACATTCACTAAACTAATGAGCATCTGGAATCCAAGGACATAGGAAGAAACACTAAGTTAAAACTATTCAACTCCTGTGTTATTCCATCATTGACTTATGGTGGTGAAAGCTGGAAATCAATACAGGAAATTGACCAGAAGATAAACAGCTTTGAAAACAAATGTCTCCGAAAATTGTTGAACATAAAATGGAATGATTTCGACACAAATAGTGATTTAAGAAACAAAACACACCAAGAATATGTTTCAAACGTCATAAGAAAACGCAGATGGAAATATCTGGGTCACGTTTTAAGACTAGATCAAAATATAATAAATCAAACAAGCCTTTATGTGGACACCTGAGGGTAAAAGGAAACGAGGAAAGCCTAAAACAACCCTAAAGAACACCATACTTAAACAGGAAGTAAGTCCATACAAGAACTAAAAATGCTGGCAGTGGACAGCAAGGCATGGAGAATCAAAACATCTGTCATCTATGTAGCCTGTGGCGCGAAAGGACCAAAGTCGTTTTTTCTCCAGCATTTCTGATGGCTTTTACATTAGTTTTCTTAGCTGTCCATTGAATTTTCACCATTCTTCTCAAAAACCACATCTCTGTTGTAGTTTTGACCATTTATATGACTATATCACATGACTATTTATATTCTTGGAGTCGACTTGGCTATTTTTGACATGCGGTTTCAAGTATGTAAATAGTGACCAAAGTGAAAGCCAAAATATAATCAAAATCGTCACGAATGGGGTCCTAATTAATATTTTGATGGAAGGTCTTTATTGGAGACAGTCATGTGGAAGACCGTTAACAAAACTTGTTTAAAAACTGATAATATGGCTACTGGCAAAAATAAAATATGAGCATTCACGATTGCCTACGTCAGCCTGCGAAAGAAGACTATATGAGATTAAGTGAAAGAAGTTACAACGTTTTTAAACAACGTGGTAGAAGCTTTTCACGGTCCACACCCCTACCCCATCATTTCCTCCCGTTACCGTCATCTAGGCTTTCTTGGAAATAATATATATATATATATATATATATATATATCCAAGGATATGTACTAATTCCTGAACGCTAACTTGAATATAATTTAAAATGTTATGGAAATTGCATATTTTATATGTATTTTTGCTGATGTCAAGACATGGTGAGATTTAATCGGATGTATGTATTTATCAATGCTTGTATGTATTTAAAAATGGTTCCGGATGCATGTAGATGATTATTATTTCAAAATAAATGGATTATGAGTCCGCTTTCTGGGATACAATCTTGGGTATGTACAATTTTTTTTTACAACTAATTTTGTAATTAAATGTTCCATAACTAACACAGTAGTGTATGTAAGTAAACTAACTCAACTGATTGTTATTACGTATCCATATCTGAACATGTTGATGTCAGAATTGTTGATGTGGACAGAATAGTGAGGGGGAAAATAGAATGTTCTTCCTACTCGAGGAATAGTTTGCCGGCTCAAAGTGCCTCGTCGGAGGAAAAATTCATATTGGATGACCCAAACAAAATATCAGCTTGTCTCATGACATATGCCTCTTCTAAGTAGAAAGCTCCTTCAAAATGTATTGTACTAAGCCGAAAGCTGAAGTCTCCTGGATATGAAAGAAAGCTCAGAAAAACCACCCCCACTGCACATAGTAATTAAGAGCTAATCGGATTATCCTGGGGTTCTCAAACAAACAAAACAAACACACATTAGATTATTAACAGTATTATTATGTTTAGTCATTGTCGGAAAACATAACATTCATCCCTGAACATTTTCATACATCGATCATATTTTTATAAATAATATTTGAGCAACTAATGACCAAATCAGAGACATGAGTTTGTATAACACTTTATTTGGAAAAAAAACTCTACAAAATGATAACAAGACATGCACATGCAAATTCTATTAGTAGTTTAAAAAATAGTGAAACTTTCCTTGAATGTGTATATATGGATGTATTAACAATATATGGCAGTTTACTGACCAACAATTGTTATGATGCATACAATTAATAATATATGGCAGTTTACTGACCAACAATTGTTATGATGCATACAATTAATAATATATGGCAGTTTACTGACCAACAATTGTTATGATGCATACAATTAACAATATATGGCAGTTTACTGACCAACAATTGTTATGATGCATACAATTAACAATATATGGAAGTTTACTGACCAACAATTGTTATGATGCATACAATTAACAATATATGGAAGTTTACTGACCAACAATTGTTATGATGCATACAATTAACAATATATGGCAGTTTACTGACCAACAATTGTTATGATGCATACAATTAACAATATATGGAAGTTTACTGACCAACAATTGTTATGATGCATACAATTAATAATATATGGCAGTTTACTGACCAACAATTGTTATGATGCATACAATTAACAATATATGGCAGTTTACTGACCAACAATTGTTATGATGCATACAATTAACAATATATGGAAGTTTACTGACCAACAATTGTTATGATGCATACAATTAATAATAACGGAAATGTAAGAGTACATTTTTCTTTCAGATTTTGTCAAATATATTTTTTCATTCTCACATTTTTAAAATTTATATAATATTTTTGATAACAAAAATACCTTCAACTATTATACAGATAGACTTATAGATAATTCATTGCCAAATATTTTCATATATAATACATGCTTTAGCAATAATTATTCAATGATTGATAACAAGATTCGTGACATGTATAACACTTTATTTGGGAGAAAAACACTAAAAACTTGATAACATAACGTGCACATTGCAAATCCTAATACATTTTTTAGTAGTTAAAAACTTGTGAAACTGTCCTAGAATGTGTATATATGGATATATATCTCTACACTGTTAGTTACTATATTCAATTATTTTGCTGTAATTAATTATTATTGCAACAAGACAGTTGTATGCATTCGCATGTACGCAAGGTGGTCTTGCTTCGTCACAGCACTTACCGGAAACAGACATTGCAAAAAGTCTTCTATTGTCAATGGTCACTGCTTAAGTCCGCGTTGAATAGAGCGAACTACATCATAAGAGGTATACATGAAATGATGACCCTGTTATAATTTCTTATGTTCTTTTCACTTCAACTATTAATTTTGGGGACCAGTAAGTGACGGAAAATTTAATAAGTCGAGAACCGCTTTTATAAGAAAGAAACGTTGATGTCAGTTTCTAAATCCCAAGTGACCTGATGTCCATTTGTGTGTCCGAAATGACATGATGTCAGTTTGGCTAATAACTTATCACATTTATAATAATGTGTTTGTTTTATAAATAGTTGTGTAATACGTTGCAACTACTCATGGATGATTAATGTTTGTGAAAAAGGTTTGGCTATCACTTAGTATTGCTTTTTTATAAGAATATATATATATAAATATATATATGATAGTAAACGTATATATAAGGTAAATATTGAGTTTTTATACTCAACAAGTGAAACGTGAGACTAGTGAGTTGACGAAGAGAAAATCGTGAATTGCTTACGGGGTTTTGTTTACTTTTTTTAGGGGTTCAAGTTACGGGTATATGGTATGTCTGCCATTCGCGGCAAATGAGTCTAACTTGGATATCGGATGTTGTGGTTTGGCGGGGAGAATCGATTTTTCATACTGGATTATTTTTGGTAGTGGCAACAGCAAGGATGATAAACTCTAGAGGTAGGTATTTAGATTGCTATTGAAGATCTCATTTGTGTTAGTCTTGTGGAAAGTTTGATTAGATGAGAAAAGTGGACATGTGTTCCTGAATAATACAATTGGTTCACTAGTGTTTGTTAAATCCAAAATCATGGGTTAAATGTGGTATGTGCTTTATATTAAAATGTTTTATGTAAAATGGGTACGCGTAAAAGTATCTCAAATGTCGTTCTCTTAAATAAGTCATAGACATAATATATTAAAAATTGTGGGAGTAGAGGAGGGGGTCTATGTAATCGAAATGTCGGTGCCGTCCTCATAAATATTATGCTACTGTCTTTAAAAAGAAACTACATTGATCCTATTTGTGCTGGCCCTCTTCAGGATACCCCAAAGTGACATCCCAAAGTCCATGACTTTAGCATAACTTAACCAGTAAGTACTTACTTAGAGCATAAAGGCACCACACAACCAATTTTAGCGACAAAATATACTTTTACAATTACAAACTATTTATGAGACACAACACGTTTTTATGAATGTGATAAGTTATTAGCCAAACTGACATCAGGTCACTTCGGACACACAAATGGACATCAGGTCGCTTGGCAATTGCACACTGATATCAAGTCACTCGGAACTCACAGACATCAGGTCACACCAGACACACAAACTCACATATTTAGAATTTCTTGCTTTTAATCATAAGGACAGAAGACATATGCAATAAATAAACATGATAGGTGATAATTAGAGGCAACGTTAAATGTGGTTATTAACCATTTTATAAAATGGTTATATAGTTTTTTTAATTTAACATGGGATATGCCTACATTAGGAACACCAGAAGACTTGAAAAACGCTGTAATAATTCCCATTTGGAAGAAAAATGACAACAAAAGAGATTGTACAAAATACAGAGGTAATTCACTTCTTAGTCACATTGGAAAAAAGTTCAACAGATTTCTGGAAAGAAGATTACGAGCGTTCCTCAATCCACAGCTCAACAACACACACATGGGATTCCGTAAGAGCAGGAGATGTACAGATGCCATTTTCATTCTCATTAAACTGGCAGAAAAAACAACTGAAAGTAATCAAGAATTATACATCTCATTTGCCAAGAAAAAGCTTTCGACAGAGTAGACAGACAACTATGGAACATGCTATCAAAATATCGGGGTTCCACAACACCTAATCAACGTGTGTAGAAATAGTTACACAGATAACAAATGTGGAGTTAGAACTAGTGTGGGACTTTGAGACACATTCCACATACTTCACTGTGCTATAAATAGCACACAATGTTTACATTTTTAAGTAGCAGATGACACGGATTTCCGTGTAACACCAATGAAATTAATGGATGCGGTGACGTCACATTTCCCGTCACAAACGACATCAACCAATTTATAATTAGAATTTTTATAACTAATTTCTTTTTAAATTTATAACTGATCCTAACCCTTACCCCCATCCCAAATCTAAATAATAATTCCCAATTAATATGCCTTTTCAATTAATATACCTTTTCAATTAATAAACCTTAATTGTAAATACAAATTCTACTAATCACGCTGCAAAGGTTATGTAATACCTCGAAACTAGAACAAAGGTCACAGTGAAGAAAGACTTAAACTGTAGTTGCGCCAAAGAATTTACTTCTCTTGGAAGCATCAAATCATCAAATGCAAAAAAAAACACCACCGAAATCCAACATAGAAGCAACATACCATAATAGATCCTACGGTAGATTTACCTATTTTCAAAAACAAATATTTGAGCATGAACACTAAAATTGCACTATATAAAACAATCATCATACTATCGCTATGCTGTCAAACATGGACACTAACAACAAAACCAAAATAAAACTTGTTACAACAGAAATTACTTGTCTACGTAGAATTCTCGGAGCAACAATAAGTGATAGAATCAGAAATGAAAATATTAGAAGATTAACAAACACAATGCACATCCTGGATTATATCAGAAGACAACAGATTAAGTCATTTTCACATGCTTCCAGACTACCAGCAGGCAGTGCTCCTCAAAAAATCATTACTGTAAAGCACAATGGGTAGAAAGCCAGAGGTAGACCATGCAAATGATAGATTACAGAAAAAAAGAGTCGACGAAAGCAAACATATATGAAGCACACAAAAAAGCCATCTCCAAAGAACTCTTCTACCCCTGTCGCTGCGTGGTATAAAGGAAATACAGCGAAAAGAAGATGCTAGATGTGGTTCTATAGAAAAGTGTTGAGAGTACTATGTACAGTTAGAGAAACTAACACGGGGTGCTTAAAGAGTCAATTGGAAGACAGGGGAAGGGGTGTATTATTTACTATACCAGAAAGAGCAAAATTATTGTTTGACCACGTTATGAAAAATACCATGGACTGTCAGAAAAACTAATGTAGAAGTGTTGAAAGAGTTAAATGCGAAACGGACCTTAATCAACAATATAAGAAAAACGCAATCTTCTTTTTTTTGCCACTTCATGAGACAGGCAGGTTTAGAGAACATAGTCACAACAGGCAAGATTTAAGGCACCAGAGACAGAGGGCGACAACGTGAGAAAATATTAGACAGTTTGACAACCTGGCAGTGCAAGGAAACAACAACGACTTTGATACATATAACTGTGGACAGAGAGCTGTAGAGAGCCATGACCGCCTACACCAGCCGGCATGGCACCTGATGATGATAATGTCGTTATGAAAAATGTTCGCATGAAGAACATAGTTACAGCGGGAAAGACTGCAGCAGGAGAGATCGAAATCAACAAAGTGAGAAACTGTTGGATATCTTAGAATCCTGACATGGCAAGGAGTAAAGAAAGCATCATAATACAGTATATAAGATACTAGAGCTATTACAGTTATGGAGATTCATAATCAGCCTACTCCAGTCGGCACAGTACTTTATTATGATGATGATGATGAAAAGCGCAAGATTCAGATGTTCTTCTTCTTCTTCTTTCGTTCACTTGAAACATGTCTATATCTGTAATTCTGTCTCCTTAATAAAACTCACTGTCTTTTGTAGCTCATACAGTGTCCCATAGAGTTTTGATTCCAGTGTTGTTTCCTCTGGCCAATATGTCTGCCTCAGCGTTTCATGCTCAGAACACTCTTGAAGTATATGTTTGGCATTCTGTGCTGCCTGTCCACATGTACAAATGGCCGTGTTGCCAATCTTGAACTTTGTATACATGTGACTGTGGAGTCGGTTGTGTTCTGTTCTGAGACGTAGAATTATAACTTGTTACTGAGTAAATAGTGATATATGCAACTGTTGATTGCCTGTGAAGCTAGTGTGAGGTGGACGGGGGGTGAACTTTAGTGACAAGATATGCTATGTTTATAGATATATGTTTTAATGATCTTGTAACGTTAAGTGACCTCAAAGAAAATACTTCAGCATTCTCATGGTCATGTAGAATATATCCCACCGATCGAAAATTAAAATTATATCAATGGATTTTAGGATAAATTATCGCCTGTATTTTGCCGGGGCCCGAAAGGGGAGCAAAGAATAGCAACATTGTTTAACATCCATAAATTTCGTTAAAGGCGACTAAGAAGGTTATCGGATGGAGTTGGCTGTCCCTTCCCACATAGGGTCAGTGACCCAAAGCCATGCTGAAGTCGGATGTGTCGGACCGAAAGACGCAGATATCGGAGCAATGCTGTAAACCATGGCACAATGCATTCCGTTCTCCGGAGTACATCTTGCTAATCACTAGCTTCACCCCGGCAACACACGGGCGAATGCTAGTAGTTGAGCTGAAGCATTTATAACCAATAGCTGTTTGTGGGTCTCACTCCTGATTTTTAACTTGAGCTTGACTGCCCTAACCTTTTGCTTAATCCATTTGTGCTCAGTAAAATGATATAAGGATTTTGTTTTCATGGTTTTCTCCAATTATCTTTTACTGTCACCATGTCGCCCACTAGACACATGGTCTTTTAACTCCGTAGGATACAGTTGTTTATTTATTTGAGAACCCCAGGAATTGCGAGCAATTAGCTCTTACTTCATATATGCAGTAAGATGATCTTTATAAGCTTTCTTTCATACCCAGGAGACTTCAGCTTTCGGCTTAATGCAATGCCTATTGAAGGGGCCTTCTACTCTGAATGGGTCTATAATTGTATAGATGACATGCTACAAAGCTTCCATAAGAGATCCTCAATACAACGTAATGTCATCTACTAAGGTTTTCTGTTGCATGGGTGGTTTGTCTAGTGGGCCGTTGGTGGGACCCACAGACGCAGCCGCATGCGTTAGCATGCAGTTAAAATAAAAACGCAACATAGTTGACGACACTAGCTATGTTCCCCGCGATAGGCTATAGTGCATCCGAACCGTTCAGAAAGCAATGGCAAACTACTGAACGTATTAATGTTGCCTAGAAAATCACTTAAGCCAAAAAATGCTGGGTTGATGGTTACGTCCTGAACAAGGTACATTACCATTTTTTTTAGATAACAGATACTACATCACAGTATGTAGCTATTATTCCATTTAAAAAGAACAACTCATGAAATTAACAGTAAACATCATAAAAAGCTCATTGTGCTGACCGCCACATTTTTACTGTGATATTGAGCACAATACTCTTACAGAAAATCGTCAAGTGCAGACAGCGTAATAGGCAAAGATGATGAAGTTTGATGTGTGCGAAAGTATTTAATGTCTTTCAGTTGTATATATAAGAGAGTGCTACTCAATCTGGTGTGCAGTTGCTCCTTATATATTTCTCTTTCAAACTCTTTTTATATACTCTTTTCAAAGCCATTAATACCTACATTTATCTGACAATGCTGGACTGGGTATTCAAAATATGTGGTTTCCCAAGAGGACGATGCTGCAGCATATACATTTTCCATTTTCTAGCTATAGAAAGTACAATTGGGATTGAGAGTGTATATACTCATAGCTGGCTGATGAACTGACGAACTAAGTAATTATGGGAGAATCTCCAGTTCCGTGATGCTGGTTCCTAATCAAGAATGAAGATGTTAATTGTTAGAATTGTAATTTTTTTTCTTCGCAATGCTGCTTATACTGAAAGCAAACGAACTGAACAAAAAATCCCAAATTATGTATAGCTACTTCGTGACTTAATCAGATCCACTAATTCTAGACCAGCAACTATTTGAGGGACACCTGCATTGATCAATAGAATATCAATTGCCGGACTCGATACCACTAAATATTTAATAGAACTTAGTAATATATATATATATTGCCTCAATGCCGTTACAACCAGTGTGATAATTTTCACCAGTATAGCTTTAAAAAGAAAAGTTTGAAATACACGTTGTACTGTAAATGAACTCGCTGCAATGCTATTTATAACCGTTAGTCATGTGCAGCCCTCCTATATTTATGGGTCTGAAATCAGGCTTCATTGTTTCTTGTATCACGTTTCTCATTATATTTTCCGCATAGATCTTGAACAAGTTTGGAGACAAGGTACAGCCTTGTCTTACTCCTTTCTGTATATTGAACCATTCCGATCTTGCAACCTCCACTTTTACCGCTGCTTCTTGTTCTTTATACAGCTCTGCTATTAGTCGTGTAATGTGTTGTGGGAAACCCATGCCGTTCATTATTTATCATAATTGATGGTGATTGGCAGTCGAATGCTTTGGTGTAGTCTATGAAGCATGCATGTAATTCCATGTTATACTCTCTATATTTCTCTATGATCATCCTCATGTTAAATATATGATCTCTCATGCCTCTATCAGCTCTGAGCCCTGTTTGCGCTTCGTGGATCTCATCTTCCATCTTGTTATGTATTCTTTTCCTTATAATTTGCAGTAGTATTTTACTGGTTTGGCTGATCGAGGCGCTTGATCTATAATTTGAACATATTTGCAAATCACCGCTTTTGGGTATTGGTATGTATACTGAACGTCTCCAGTCCCCTGGCCAAGTTTCCGTTCTCCAGATCTTAATGCATAGCTGATAGAAGATAGTTAAGTTGCTTTCGTCTCGGCTTGAATCATTTCAGATATGTCGTCACAACCTGCTGCTTTTCCTCTCTTCAAACTGTGAATTGCTGATCTAATTTTTTTCTATTGTAAGCTTTGGTTCTTGTGTATTTCTTTCTGTGTTTATTTCTGTGTTATTCTGTGTATTCGTAGGTCATTTTATGGTGGCTCTTAACGCATCTCTTTACGTTATTATTTCCACCTTTTTAAAGTGTCAACATTCCTCTGTAAGGGTGTTTCCTGATTTGTCTTTGATGACTCGTATATTTGTTTTATATGTTTTGCTCTTTGTGGTATTTTCTGCGAGAAACATGCGAGAAACAAGGAGTACTTGATAAGTTGTTGTTTATCCTTTCTTATTTGTCTTTTTATTTCCCTCATGAGTTGTTTGTATAATGCAGGGCTGTTGTTATTGTTGTTGGGCTTGAATTTCCTTCTTTCTTCCACTAGTTTCATGGTAGTGTCCGTTATATATATTTTGTCTTTTCTGTGTTTTCTTAGGTATATATTTTTAGCCACCCTTTATTTAAATATCTTTAATCTTGTTGGTTAACTCTTGCACCGGTAATCTCTCGTGTTACTCTAATAAGGTTTTGAATCTGTAATTTCTATGTTGTATTCTGTTGGAATTTTTGAGCAGTTGAAGTTGTCTGTAGCTTTCCCTCTGACATTTAAAGTTTTTGTTTGAATTTAGCTACTAATAGCTCGTGGTAAGAGTTGCAGTCTGCCCCTGGGTATATGTTACATGATGAGATGTTGGATTTCCATCTTTGCTGAATCATTAGATAGTCGATATGATTTTCCGTTATACCAACTGGGGATCTCCAGTTTCCTAGGGTGTTGTGTAAACAGCGTGTTTGTAATGACTAAGTTGTTTTCTAAACATAATTGAATTAGTGTTTCCCCTTGATCGTTTCTTCCTCATAATCCTAAAATTTCCTTCACTTTAAGCTCGTGTACTAGTCTACTTTCTCCAACTTTGGGCTTAAAGTCGCCCATAATTATCAATGTGTCGTATTTGTTCGTTTTATCAATTGCTGCCTGTAACTAATCATAAAGTTATCAATTTCATGAATTTCTGTTGTTGAAGTTGGCGCATAATCCTGTATAATTGTAATGTTTCTGATGATTTATCACAGATTGGCTTGTATCCTAACACACAGAATAACTCAGGCCTTAGCAATTATAAAGTCCACCCCACCATAACCCGTCTTCTCACTTCCCGAGAATATGAAAACCTCATCGGTTGTTATGTTAAGATGTCCTTTTCCTGACCGTCGAGGTTGTGATATGCATAGTATTTCTATTTGTAGTCGTTTCATTTCTTTCACTATAGTCGTGGTACATGCTTCTCATATTCCATGTTCCTAGCTTGACACGGCTTTTGTTCTTGTTTAGGCCTATTATGTTACTTATGTTACTACTACTATTGTCATGGCTGCTTTTGCTGGTTACAAGCCGCTTTGTTAGATTGTGATTTGACATGATGGTAATACTGAAATAACACTCGTTAATTCCAATACGAATTATTCACTACATCCATAGAAAATGATAAACAAACCAGGAGGTGTTAAGAACAATTAACGCCCAGAAAGACTGGCTTCTGAACACCATATTAAAGAAAAAGCTAGTTTTTTCGGTCACATTAAGAGACACGACGGCATGGAGAGAGTGTTACTGGAGGGATGATAGAAGGCAACAGTGGCAAAGGCCGCCCAAGACGCCGGTCGACAAAAGTCATTCAAGAATTCCTGCACGTCACTAAAAGAGACAGGACAACTTGCTCAAGACAGCGGAAAATTTAAGAGATTCAACACTTCATTAGATAGTGTAGCCTACAACGAATAGTCCCTTCTTTTTCTGGAGTGTCCTTTCCCTGCAGGAAGTATCTTTAACAACCAGACAGTATCTTTTTCTTCATAGTAATTATTCTACCAGTAAATATCTTGCATATAAAGAATTGTATTTTAAAGTATCTGAACGCGTCTTCTTTTTCATTTTACTATGTTTTTCTGTACCAATGTTTTCAACTGCCATAAAGTATCTTCTTTTCCTATCACTGCGTTTCTTCTTTCGTTGTCACTGATTTATTTCACTACCAGTATGTGTCTTCATAATTCTTTGAGACCGAAATCAGCTCTACATATTTCGAACAAAGTCAATAATAGTTTCACGGTGATCGCCCGTGTGTTGCCTGAAACCGAAAGGGGAGCAAAGAATAGCAACACTGCTTACCTTCCATGCATGTCGTACGAGGCGACTAAGGAGGTTATGGCATGGAGCTGGCTATCCCATTCCTTATAGAGCCAGTGACCCAAAGCCATGCTGAAGTCGGATTTGCCAGACCGAAAGGCGCAGATATCGCAGCAATGCTGTAAACCATGACATAGCGCATTCTGTTCTCCTGACTGCATCCTGCTAATGTGCAAAAGTTTGAGAACGAACGCAGAAGAAGTTTCACGGTGAAAGTCGCTCAGTTTATATCCCCTACACAATCTTGATTTAAAACTCTCTTTCCAATTTATACTTTTGGTCAGTTTACTTTTTTTCGTATCAACTTAAATGTTGCAGTGGGAATGTTTATGCAATTCTTACCATCTAGAACAAAATGTATGGGTGAATTTCTAACCTAACAATACCAATACAATTTCGATAGTAGAAACTTACATTAAATAAAAATTCATAGTTGATTTTGTTAATTATTTCGTTCCTCGACTATCTTTACTAAGTTCTATTAAATATTTAGTGGTATCGAGTCCGCCAATTGATATTCTATTGATCAATGCAGGTGTCCCTCAAATAGCTGCTGGTCTAGAATTAGCGGATCTGATTAAGTCACGAAGTAGCTATACATAATTAGGGAATATTTTTTGTTCAGTTCGTTTGATTTCAGTATAAAAAAGCATTGCGCAGACATAAATTGCAATTCTAACAATTAACATCTTCATTCTTGATTAGGAACCGGCATCACGGAACTGGAGATTCTCCCATAATTACTTAGCTCGCCAGTTCATCAGCCAGCTATGAGTATATACACTCTCTATCCCAATTGTACAATATGGTTTTTCGCATATTTCCACGAAGAACACACGTTCTCTGGTCTGTTTTGATCATTCCCGTGTATATCATTCTCTGAGCATGTAGATTACATTATATACTGAAGCACAAACGCACTACTTGTGTAATCCAGGAAGAGAGTATGAAATGTAAATATAAGAGTACACAAGTATACATATTTGAAATTATTAACTTTTATTTGTATCCAAACTGGTAATGAATATGCACACTTTTTACACATGAAATTCGTTGCTATCTCAGCAGGCAAATGAAACACCCAAAAATATAACCAATAAAAAAACATTACACTTCCCGCAGTATGTGCACCATGTGGTTGAAAAAATACGTTGTATCGATTTCGCATGAAACACACAAGTTTCTGAAGGAAATTCCGAGGAATCAAGTCACATTCATCTGTAAGAGCAGCTTCGAGGTGTTGCAAATTGCTGCATAACCTTTCATATAGACTGTCCGCCCAAACACGTCTCAAAGATGTTCTATTGGTGCCATGTCTTCTGATAGGGCAGGTCAATCAATCGTCACAATCTTCTGTTGTTGTGGATATTTTGCGCAATGTATGAGATATAGTCAGATACGTTATCCTGCGGGAGAAGTTCTGGTTATTTGGGAGCTCATGCGCAATGTATGAGATATACTCAGATACGGTATCCTGCGGGAGAAGTTCGGGTTATTTGGGAGCTCATGCGCAATGTATGAGATATACTCAGATACGGTATCCTGCGGGAGAAGTTCGGGTTATTTGGGAGCTCATGCGCAATGTATGAGATATACTCAGATACGGTATCCTGCGGGAGAAGTTCGGGTTATTTGGGAGCTCATGCGCAATGTATGAGATATACTCAGATACGGTATCCTGCGGGAGAAGTTCGGGTTATTTGGGAGCTCATGCGCAATGTATGAGATATACTCAGATACGGTATCCTGCGGGAGAAGTTCGGGTTATTTGGGAGCTCATGCACAATGTATGAGATATACTCAGATACGTTATCATGCGGGAGAAGTTCAGGTTATGTGGGAGCTCATGCGCAATGTATGAGATACACTCAGATACGGTATCATGCGGGAGAAGTTCGGGTTATTTGGGAGCTCATGCACAATGTATGAGATAAACTCAGATACGTTATCCTGCGGGAGAAGTTCGGGTTATTTGGGAGCTCATGCGCAATGTATGAGATATACTCAGATACGGTATCATGCGGGAGAAGTTCGGGTTATTTGGGAGCTCATGCACAATGTCTGAGATATACTCAGATACGGTATCATGCGGGAGAAGTTCGGGTTATGTGGGAGCTCATGCACAATGTATGAGATATACTCAGATACGGTATCATGCGGGAGAAGTTCGGGTTATTTGGGAGCTCATGCACAATGTATGAGATATACTCAGATACGGTATCATGCGGGAGAAGTTCGGGTTATTTGGGAGCTCATGCACAATGTATGAGATATACTCAGATACGGTATCATGCGGGAGAAGTTCGGGTTATGTGGGAGCTCATGCACAATGTATGAGATATACTCAGATACGGTATCATGCGGGAGAGGTTCGGGTTATTTGGGAGCTCATGCGCAATGTATGAGATATACTCAGATACGGTATCATGCGGGAGAAGTTCGGGTTATGTGGGAGCTCATGCACAATGTATGAGATATACTCAGATACGGTATCATGCGGGAGAAGTTCGGGTTATTTGGGAGCTCATGCACAATGTATGAGATATACTCAGATACGTTATCCTGCGGGAGAAGTTCGGGTTATTTGGGAGCTCATGCGCAATGTATGAGATATACTCAGATACGGTATCATGCCGGAGAAGTTCGGGTTATTTGGGAGCTCATGCACAATGTATGAGATATACTCAGATACGGTATCATGCGGGAGAAGTTCGGGTTATGTGGGAGCTCATGCGCAATGTCTGAGATATACTCAGATACGGTATCATGCGGGAGAAGTTCGGGTTATGTGGGAGCTCATGCGCAATGTCTGAGATATACTCAGATACGGTATCATGCGGGAGAAGTTCGGGTTATGTGGGAGCTCATGCGCAATGTCTGAGATATACTCAGATACGGTATCATGCGGGAGAAGTTCGGGTTATGTGGGAGCTCATGCGCAATGTCTGAGATATACTCAGATACGTTATCCTGCGGGAGAAGTTCGGGTTATGTGGGAGCTCATGCGCAACTGATTGAAAACGTCATCTTGATATATCACAACATTAAAATTTCTGGAAAACGTCAAGATGCAAACGGTGGTTAAAACTGAATCTACCCAAATGTGAATACTACCTCCATTGAATTAGCTGTTTTGGTGAACACAACAATCTGCAAAAGGCTCTCCCCATTGTCACCAATTCCAGACACGTCCATTAGCAAATGGTATTTTGAATCTGTTCTTGTCTGTGAATTAAACAACATTCTATTGAAGTCTTGTCCATCTGACATGTTGCTTTGTCCATCGCAGGCGCTGCTAATAATGTGAGTAAAGTTTGAGGTCGTCTTGCAGTAAACCCACTCTCTGAGTCGTTATATGACTGTCATTCGAGAGACGTGCCGACGTGTATTCATTATTTCTCTTACCGCTTAGTACCCCTGTAGAGAACAATTCATTAGGTGGCTCAGCAAAATAAAATGATTCATTAGGTGGCTCAGCAAATTATAACGAGATTGCGCAGGGATAACCATCTCTGGTAGGACACTCCATCTATGCCAGATACTGATTGGTTCAGTAACGTTCATTGAGCGTACGATAGTGTTGTGGTGGTGCAATTCTATCTTCTAGCAATGGATTGAAAGCTCATTCTATTTCCATTTTCCGAATGTCTCTTTCGTGATTGTTTTTCATTTTGTGAAACGTATTGCACACACAAATATCTGATTATTTTATTGAATGACTATGCAAAATTGACGGTCCTCGAATAAATTCAGTTGACAATTCAATGTGCAAGTGTGGCACTCATCTCACTACAGAATAACGATACATCATGATCGGACACTTACAGATCAGAAAATCACAAAGTGTAGTGGCTAGACAATTTAATATGGTTTGAAGCAGAATTAGTCGTTTTTGGTGGCGATTTCAACAAGCAGACTCGGTTGCATATCGGCCGCACAGTGGAAGACCCAGAGTCACAAGTCCTGCTGAAGGCCGCTTCATACGACTGTGTCACCTAAGGAATCGATTTGCTTCTGCGTCTTCAACAGTCCACTAAATGTCATCAGCACGTCTAATTTCAGATCAAACGGTCAGGAACCGAATATACGACGCTGGTCTTTGGGCTAGAATACCCTAAAGGTGTCCTGTTCTTAAAGACCGGCATCGTAGGAACCCAACGGCAGTAGGCGAGCCAGCATCGTTAACGGACCGTTAGGAATGACTGAAGACGGGTTTGTATGAGACGGGTTTGAATCATTTTGTGTGTTCCAGCAACAGAATAGACGGAGAAGAGTTTACCGCAGAATCAGTGAGCGCAACGCCCAGAACAATGTTGATGAGGCTCCTCCACATTGTGATAGAGGTGCACTGATATAAGAGGGGCGATCAACTTCATGGAAAGAAGTGACCTGGTGCAAATTGAAGGATGTGTGAATCCCGAACAATTGTCACTGGCATTGTTCGGCCTTACGTCCTTCCAATTGTGGCTGCACGATGGTCAATTTTTCAGCGGGATAGCGCTCTACCTCAAGTGGTACAAATCACCATCCAGCTACTCGCTGACAACAACGTCCAGATCATTCCGTGACCAGCCATGTCATCAGACATGAACCCCATAAAACACTTATGGGATGAACCTGACAGTCGACGTAGCCAGCGAAATGTGCTCCCACCAATCTCCGCAGTTGACTATTGCACTGCGGGAATAGTGGGCAGCCATCCTACAACAGATCCAAAGACTAATTGGATCCATGTCAAGATGTCGTTATCTGATAGAGGCCAGAGGAGGCCATACACCTTACTTAACTGAGGCCTCAGACGCAAAGAATAAATGTTGAAACCAAATTTAATAAAGATGATTTCACTGTTAACTTCTGAAAGCTTCTCCATGCTAAGGTTGAAATATTAATTCCGTACAATAGAATTTTTGTACAAGTTTGAAATATGGTGTCGACTAGCACTGCAATAATGTTAAAATACTATAACACGCCCCATCGAGGCCAGCTCCTTGGCGTGGAGATGGGGCTTAGTCCAGCCAGCAGAGGCTGGAAACTAAGACTGGCCGGGCCCTCCCACATTCGGGCAGGACCACAGTCTTGCCTAGCAAGTAAAGGTGCTGAAGTCAGCGACATTTGGCCAGAAGGCGCACCGCAACAATCAGAATGTCATGCATTATCGCACATGAATGTCTATATCTGCATTACCCCGTTATGGTGCTAACCCTGTGACGACTCACCAGGCAGGAGTAGCACTGGGCCCTAAACCTCGAAAGGGCCCACCCCATACGACTGGAGGTCCTCTTCGATTGCCTTGTGGAGCCAGGAGGCACAAGAGTAATATCACTGACCAACAAATATTACCAACCAATGAGACATCACTTACAATAATGCACTGGAATGCTGAGGGTGTAAATAGCAAAAAAGATGGCTTTAGCAAGAAATTAGAATTAGAAAACACCCTTCTTAAGGAACAGGTCAGCATTTGTTGCATACAAGAGACACACCTCAGCAAAGATGTAGCCTTTAAAATTGCAGGTTATCAGTGCTTTAGAGCTGATCGAATAGACAGAAGAAAAGGAGGTATACTAACCCTAGTCAAAAATAATATCAGCGCACATCATACTGAGCTATACATGGAAGGAGCAGAATATCAGGTCCTTCAACTAAAGACCAAGAACACAGACTTCAACCTACTAAATTATTATTGTCCAAATGACCAGTCCCTTTCTCTGGACACAATACCGTACAGAGGAAGACTGATAGTATGTGGAGATTTTAATAGTCACTCACAAAGCTGGGGTTATGACCACATGGATAAAAGAGGAGAAGAACTTGAAAGCTGGCAAGACGATAAATGTCTTCTATTGCTTAATACGCCAAAAGATCCTCCAACATACTACTCAAGAGCATGACAAACCACTTCCACGCCAGACTTGGCATTGTACTCAGCAGACCTAAACTGGGAAATCAATAGAACAGTGGGGAAGCAACTTGGAGGTAGCGACCATCGACCAGTCCTCCTTAGTATTAAAAATGAACTCACAGGAAATGCATGTAGCCTTCCAAGATGGAATTATAAAAAAGCAAATTGGGGACTATTTAAACACCGCAGTAGTGTTTTAGCTGGACAAATAAATATGGAAGGAAAAGACATAAACGCCATAGTCAAAGAGTTCAATAAATGTATTCATCAAGCTGCCAAGGAAGCAATACCAAGAGGAGCTCGCAAACAATACAAGCCATACTGGAGTGAACAACTAGAACTGCTGCAAGAGGAATTAGAAAAAGCACGGACGGAAGTGGAAAATAACCCAAGCCAGGAACATCACAGCAAACATCAACACGCAAAAGCTAAATTCCAAAGAGCCAAACTAGAAGCTAGAAGAAAGAGCTGCAAAGAGAAAACAGAATCCTTAAATTTTGAAAAGGATGGAAGAAAACTGTGGAAACTGGTCAAACAACTAAATGATGAGGGAACAGGAAGAAGCACAAACATAACACTCGTACAAAATGGCAAAATGATTACAGGAAAGGAAGCAGTAGATAATTTTGCTAGGATATTTGCTCAAGACTGCAATATTGAAATTAGTCCAGAGAAACAGCATACTGTGCGGAGCGACCAAAAAAGTAAATTGGAACATGCTCAGACTAGAATCAGTGATGAAAACAGTGCAGATGAAATTATGGATACATTGTTCACATATAGTGAATTAGAATTAGCAGTCTCTAAACTAAAGCTAAATAAGTCCCCAGGAATTGATGAAATATCAAATGAAATGATAAAGAATCTAGGAACAACAGCCAGAAGGAAACTATTGGACATCCTAAATATTAGCTGGACTACTGGGAAAATACCACAAATCTGGAGAGAATCAATTATGGTCCCTTTGCTTAAACCTGGAAAAGATGGAACAACACCAACTAGCTACAGACCAATTAGTCTTACAAGTTGCCTGTGCAAAACAATGGAGCGTATCATAAACCTAAGACTAAAATTTCACCTGGAAAGTAGAAAATTCCTTGCACCACAGCAGGCAGGTTTCAGGCAATGCTACTCCACAGAGGATCAAACCACATACCTCTCACAGGAAATTGAGGATGCTTTCCAAGACAAAAAATCAGTTTTAGTGGCATGGATTGATTTACAGAAGGCCTTTGATAAAGTATGGAAAGAAGGATTGCTTCAAAAAATGAGAAACTACAAGATATGTGGAAATATGTACAGATGGACGAAAGCCTTTCTTCACAATAGAAGAGCCAGAGTACAAGTAAATGGCAAAAAAAGTAGGAAAGTATTACTACGCCATGGAGTGCCTCAAGGAGGAGTTCTATCACCCACTCTTTTTCTCATATTTATCAATGATCTAATTGAAGAAATACCCTGTGGAACTAAGGCAGCACTATATGCAGATGACTTGGTTCTATGGTGCACACATGAGAGCGCCATGGTTACCACAAAAATGCTTCAGAGAGCCATGGACATTTTGACTAATTGGGCTGACAAATGGTGTGTAAGTATCAATATAGAGAAGTCAGCAACAACCCTTTTTACACTTTCACCAAAACAAAGAGCAGGAAACATCTATGTAAATAAAACTATCTTAAAGGTAGATGACCAACCCACATTTCTTGGTGTAACATTTGATGCCAAAATGACATGGAAACATCATATCAGCAAAGCAGAAACAAAGGCTAGAAGGAAGATAGCTATACTAAGAAAACTGAGTGGGACAACTTGGGGAGCTAATGAAAGAATTCTAAAAAATGTATACCAACAAGCCATTCGACCACACTTGGAATATGGTTCTACAGCATGGAGTTCATCATCAAACACTACACTACAAAACCTAGACAGAGTACAGAACCAAGTACTTAGAATCATTACAGGCGCAATGAGATCCACACCAATCATAGAAATGCAGAATATCGAAGGGATGCAGTCATTGAAAGAGCGTAGAGATACTAAAATTATAATTCATGGAGAAAAGTTTCTTTCCCACCATAGTCACCCAATGAAGGAAAGATTCCAGAATCTATCACAAGGACGGCTTAAAAGAAGCAGCTTCATACACCAGGCCAAGCGTCTACGTAGACAGGTATCGGATCTACCAGAGGTAACAATACCACTGACATCTCAACCAGAACACACCCCATGGGAAAAACGGACATGCCTACCAGTGACCGTCCAAACACTAGTAGCAGGTGTGCATGGGGATGAACATCAGAATAATCTGCAGAAAAGAGTAGCAGCTCTCAGTTTCCTTGATGATGTTTACCCAAGTGATCTATGGACCAGAGTATATACAGATGGATCAGCACAGAATGCAGTAAAAAATGGAGGAAGGGGTGTATATGTAGAATACCCAGATGGCACCACTGATACCACTTGTATACCAACAGGGAATTACTGCAACAACTATGACTCTGAAGTCAAAGCTATTTATACAGCTGCAGAGAAACTGTTAACATTGGACAGGACCTCACAGCCTATTGTAATACTTACAGATGCAAGGTCAGTACTAGAGGCATTACAATCCAATAAACTTCCAGAGTTAAAAGAGGTATTGTCTATGGTACAAAATAGGTGTAGAGTTATACTGCAATGGATTCCATCACACTGTGGAATAGCAGGAAATGAGAGAGCTGATAAACTCGCCAAGGAAGGTGCTAAATGCAGCAACCGGATGTACCAATCAGCTATCACCAAAAGAAATCCATGATAAAGGCACAACGAAAGCCTAACTTACCTCCACGGGATGACTACCACCTACTTAACAGACAAGAACAGGTCATCATATTTCGACTGAGAACTGGACACAATAGACTAAACAGCCATATGTATACAAAATTTAAAATTGGCACAACAGCAAAGTGTAATTGTGGACAAGTCAACCAGACTTCAGAACATATCCTTCAAGAATGTGCAAACTATGACACATTAAGATGCACATACTGGCCTTCTGATACACCAATGAATGTTAAACTTTATGGTACAAAACAAGAAATGGAAAACACTGTCCAATTTATACAAGAAACAACACTGCAGATATAGACATTATTAGCGAACGAAAGAAGAAGAAGAAACTATAACACGTTTTTGTATTTATGGCTAACAGAATATAGATATTTGTACATTTCAATAATACATTCCTATCGCTGGTCTGAAACTATGCATACGAATAATTTCATAGAGAGTGACGTAGAATCATAGGCAGTAATATTTTGCATTTATTTGTCACCCGATGTGATGGTGTTACCCAGTACGATCCGCGCACACCTCACCACCCTAGTGACGCCACTGGTTACAACTTCCAGGTAATCCTAATTGACAAATAAAATGTCATGTATTTCAAGTAGTCAACACAATGTTATCAGAATACTGTACTGTAGCAGATAACAAGCACAGCCTTCTGATAACGTATGTATATAAATATATATATATATATGAGAGAGAGAGAGAGAACATTTCCATAAGCCAGTGGTTCTCACACTTTTTATTCGTGGCTCTCCCTTCTCCCCCCCCCCTCTCACCTTGGGACATGTACTTGTGTGTACCCAAGTGCCTAAAATAATCATTGATCTCCTTTACAAGTCATCAAAGCTTTTTAAGTTTTATAAAGAGTTATGTATCTTTCAATTGATTACCTTCCTGTGATCCCTCCTAGATTTATCTGTGCCCCACCGCCAAATTTCAAAATGACTCTTCCTGCTCCCGATAAATCTCCGCGGCCACAATATGCCAACGCTGAGAACCGCCGCGATAACTGATTGATTTATGGTTCTTTGATTTAATTGATTACTGCTCATGAATTCCTATAACGAAAGTACAACGGGATATAATCAGTCCATAACCTCCAACCCACAATAAGGTTTAACGATGTACCTTTATACTGAGATATGTGGATTTAGATGAGAAATTATCAAATTATATTGATTTTCAACTATAGAGACCTATCTGTAAACTGAAGTCCGATGAGCAACTTTGATGTTGTTGCAAACCCAGCATAACAGGAAGTTCACTACGACTAAAGTAGAGATATTTTATAACCAACGCATACCAGCACAACATTTTAATTGTTGTTATTGTATTACGTGAGATTTTCCATGCTGGCTGGCCTAACACATTGATTAGAACATTGCTAGTCTTATTGTTATCAAACAAGTTTAATGTTTATTTTAATATTTCCCTCTAGTATTTTGAGTAGTTCAAAAGTTTACATCGATGTAGCCTATGTTTTATCACATACTACGGGTTCAGTTTATTGTAATAATTTATATTTTACACATAATATGAACTTTATTGATTAGTTATGTGATCTTTATCGATTGGTTATCATCTGAACTGTATCGTTTAGTTGTCGTCTGAACTTGATCGATTGGTTATCACCTTAACTTTATAGATTGGTTATTATCTAAACTTCATCGATTTGTTATTATCTGAACTTTTAAAATGAGGTATCAACTGAACTTTATCGATTGGTCACCATCTGAATTTTATCGATTGGTTATCATCTGAACACTATCGCTTGGCTATTTAAATTTTATCGATTATCATTTCGATTGAATTCATCTGAATTTTATCGAGTGTTTATCTGACTTTTATCGATTGGTTATCATCTGAACTTTATCGATTAGTTTTAATATTAATTTTATCTATTGGATATGAATATGACTTTTTTTCTGTGAGTCTTTCGTCCCGACATCTACAACGACTTTGCTTCACTTTGACCCTCTGGGATAGGACAGCCAAATTCACCGGAATGTGGGATGACTGTGGTTCTTGTAGAACAAATCACACATACAACAAGCAATCTTAGTTGGTGATAACCGCTATACTGAGGCTTTCTTCTTATGGAATTTTTACAACACTTCATCTATATTTCTTCAGGGTTCATTCTTAAACTCCTGCTGGATCTCTCTTGTTAAAGACAATAATCCTACTATTTTTCCAGCACGATGTATTCCAGAGAATGTAAATGCGCTATGTGGCCGTTTATTTGCGCCAAAGGCCCGACTCATCCATCTTCGATGGTACTTCATTTATAAAATTATGTTGTTGTAGAATTTTATAAATAATAATAATATTAATAATAATAATAGTAATAATAATACTAGTAGTAATAATACAGGTGGGTAGGGGGGACTACTTACACATTGGCTAGATTTCTAGTACTCTACATCATGTTTACGGGCACGGCGTGGGTGGGCGGAACAACAAAGAAAACTGTCGCAAGGGCCAGAGTTGTGCCCCGATGTCGACCTCTGTTTCTGCGGCATTGGACTCGAAACACCATTGAGTCGAATGGCTGCTGGAACAGAGGGCGGAGCACTTATGGGAATGCCCCACTTGCTGTGAGGCCAGTTTTCTAATCAAGAATGTTCTGGATACCTGAGATGGAACGTTTGAACCACTCCCATTTAATCTACTGAATCTAGTTCGCCTTTTTTCCTTAAAATTTGACAATAAACAGTAACAAATATCTGGCAACCCTAGTCTACATTTCCTAAAATCTCGTTCTATCTACACTTCTCTACTATAATCTATTTCCACCTACACTTCCCTACTTTCTCACTGCGTTTGTATTATCATCATTCCAAGTTATACGGCTTTCTATTTCAAGATAGTTCCCCATCACAAACCATTCCCCTGTTGCACTTGTAATATCTTTCGTCTGTGCCATTATCTAGATTTGATTTTACATTTTTACCTTTAAAGTTGTAATCTCAACAACAGCATTGAACAATTCAGTTCCTATACAGCCATTGAAAAATGTACGGCTATAAAGAGGAATAAACAATTTTGCGCCTTTAAGATATGGCTTTATCGACTTTATTATTACCTGGGGCGTCTGTCTTGTTGTTTGTGGAGAATTATGAGGCTTGTTTTTCTTTTAGTAAGTTCAATTTCATCATTAATGCCCCTAGATAACCCTATCCCACTGCAACTGAAATGGCCAAAGACAAGAAACTCAGAATTCCCCGACCCAACAATGCTTAATGCCACAAATGGAAATGACAATAACTAAATAAATGGATGGATGGATGGATGGATGGATGGATGGATGGATGGATGGATGGATGGATGGATGGATGGATGGATGGATGGATGGATGGATGGATGGATGGATGGATGGATGGACAGGCAGGGCAGGGCCAGACAGACAAGAAAGATAAGAAAGGACAGGAGAGATAACCCTAATTAGTTAGCTAGTTAGTCCTCGGATCATCATCACTGCAAGCTGGTCACGTCCATAGTTGCCCCGATCTCTCTCCGAGTGTAACCGCTATAACACTTCTGCTGACAGTACCGGTCCGCTGCTGTTTGACTATTATTCTTCTGCGCCCTCCAAAATGTTCACTTTTAGCAACACCGCATTTCGAATCCTGATATTTAATCCTGGACATTGAAAAAGAATCACCATCCACACTAGTCTCACTTTCGCGTGCTATATCTCTTATGGAGTTCAAAACGCCAGCTCGATCCATTGTCCCATTGCCCTGTACCACAATCGCGCATGACGCCAGTTGATCTACTCTTTGATTACCTCGAACATCCACGTCCCGGCACGAAAATAAATGTAGCTACTTTCAAACTCGACTTTCTCAAGGCCTTAATCCAATGTTAGCGAAAGATACCCACGTGTACCTTCCTAATCATACTCATAGGGTCCCTCAAGATGCAGACCTCTGTTACCTTCTGTGTAGGTACCCACTTAAATGCCCTGGTCATTGCCATAATCTCCAGGGTAGATAACCTTATCTAATGACAAAGGAAAGAGAAGAGAAATAACTAAGAATTCGGATCAGTAATAATACTAGTGAAGGATTGTCAGATTATCAGTTTATTACTGTTGTTTTGTTGCTTTGCTGCTGCTTCTGCTACAATATCCACCGTCATCGTCACCGTCGTCCTCGCCGTCACTATTCCGCATTTGGAAGGGATAGCTATCTCACCGGTGGTCTATCGGATTAATCACCATTCAATAATAAACCTATAGTACATGATATATACATATAGTGAGTCTTTCCTCTTGGTAGAAGTCAAATGCATTTCGGGGTGCAAAGGGAACGCATTGCTCTAGGCGGACCCAGGGTTAGCAGATAACCAAGATCCCAAATGTACCTCCACGCGGTGCACCCTGGAAACAGAAATACAGCAGCTCGAGCTGATTCTGGCCAAATCATTTGGGGATCGTGTCCGAAAATGTGGAGGTAGCAGATGGAAAGAGATTTGCCTGCACACGGACAGACATATCTCCGACACCACCAGCATCACCACATATAGCGACACTGTCGACATACAGTGAAGCTAGTCAGTCCAGTCCGAACATTGGAGGGGCGGCCAATGTAAAATGCACGTAAAGGTAGATACATGGCGAGAGACATAGATTTCATACCGAGTACAATGAAACAATGAAAGGGCAGAACAGCGCTAGAGGGCAGCGCGAACTGCAAATAGAAAGTGAAAAGTCCCTAGGAAAGGGGGAGCTACAAGCTCCGTCAGCTCGAGACGGGCTTCTAGTTACCGGAGTTCCTTACAGGCAGAAACCCAGACCCATCCACTGGCGTTTGGTAAAGCAAGAAGACCTAACCCAACTCTAATGTCGAGCCTTCCTAAACCGGAAATATGCTCGCGAAGAGAAAGGGTTCTGTACCCAATGGGCTTAGGCAAGAAAGGGACAACGATGGTAGTCCTGGCCCAACTCTACTGTCAATGTTTCCTATACCGGAAGTACACCTGCAGAGAGAAAGGGTTCCGTACTCGATTCGCTCAGGCACAAAAGGGACAACGATTTAGCCCAGGCCCAACTCTACTGTCAAGTTTTCCTACACCGGAAATACACTTGAAGAGAGAAAAGGTTCAGTACCTGATGGGCTCAGGCGCTATTGGGACAAGGACGCTCAGCTCGAGAACGCCTTGCTCTCAAGCGCGTGGTGTGAGACTCGAACTTGGACAAGGGGTACACGATGTCGGTGAATAACACCTCGGCTAAGAGGGCGAAAGAGCCAGGGTCCAACTCCTCTGTTGAGTTCTTCCCCTTAAGGAACCAGGCTCACGGATGAGAAACGGTTCAGTACCCAATGGGCACAGGCACAGCACGTCCAATTACACGAGGCAAGTTCATAGACAGTGGAACACCTCGTTTGAGTCAGACTAAGAGCAAGAAAATCGTCTGGGCGAAGAGTCTCCACTACGCGTGCCTGGAGACAGATATAGAGGCTGTCACAGGCTAAGGGTAGCCCACCCGAATTGTCAAGGCATGCCGAAATCGGATGTGCTAGGCCTACAAGGCGCATAACGGTGGCACAACGTAATCACGCTCCCGGCGGAAATCGCACGGATATCCGTGATGGTTACAATGGAGCGAACGAAAAACAAACAAACAAACAAATGCATTTCATAAATATAATTGTTTTAATCCACTATAAGAAAGCGGGAATTCTTCTTAATTGTCTTCACTAATTGTAATACAAAACGAATATCGAGAAACGAAAGATAGTGTCAGACAGAAATAATAAGCAGAATCTGAGTGAATAGACAAAAAATATAATTTATAATTTATATACGTTAATGATTGGTTCTTAGGATGAAAACACTAACAATAACTCACAATTAGACTTCAAACGATCTTATCTACAATGTGCAGATTGAACACCATTCGCACTTACAGAATAATTACAGCATTGAAGATCAGTCTATGTTAATATCTAATAATATCTATTCTTCGATAGGGATGTGAGAGTTAGACTATTACAGCGGAAGTTGAGAGAAGAATGCAAACATTTTAAAGCAAATTTTACAGATGAATATTGCGCATCGATTATACAGAACATCAAAAACAATGTATATCGATATTAAGAAACGAAGTAAATGCTGTATTCAGGTCAACTCAGGATCGTCTCCTGGCAAAGGTGAAACGTCATGAACTATGTGGTTAGTGCACATAATAGACATTAATCGGTTTCCCATGCTGTCCTGAAGGGGGCTGTTGAGGATGTAAAAGGAAAGTATGAATTGATAATATTAATGACTGAACAGGATTACGTTTCTCCACACTCTAAGAACTATGAACAGGATTACGTTTCTCCACACTCTAAGAACTATGAACAGGATTACGTTTCTCCACACTCTAAGAACTATGAACAGGATTACGTTTTTCCACACTCTAAGAACTATGAACAGGATTACGTTTCTCCACACTCTAAGAACTATGAACAGGATTACGTTTTTCCACACTCTAAGAACTATGAACTGGATTACGTTTTTCCACACTCTAAGAACTATGAACAGGATTGCGTTTCTCCACACTCTAGGAACTATGAACAGGATTACGTTTCTCCACACTAAGAACTATGAACAGGATTACCTTTCTCCACACTCTAAGAACTATGAACAGGATTACGTTTCTCCACACTCTAGGAACTATGAACAGGATTACGTTTCTCACACTCTAAGAACTATGAACAGGATTACGTTTTTCCACACTCTAAGAACTATGAACAGGATTACGCTTCTCCACACTCTAGGAACTATGAACAGGATTACCTTTCTCCACACTCTAAGAACTATGAACAGGATTACGTTTCTCCACACTCTAAGAACTATGAACAGGATTACCTTTCTCCACACTCTAAGAACTATGAACAGAGAGGCATGTTGGTGTTTCTAAAGTGGTACCCCAATGACCCTGGAGATTTGGATTTGATAATGATGGTTGCAGAAAGTAATCCAAATGTATGTACATAAAACATATTATTCGAGACTTGTATTCTAAAATATAAAATACTTATACTAATTTACAAAGATTTCAAAGTGTTTATATTCCAAAGTAATAAACATTTTTTTTTAAACTACGGAATTGAATGTTAAAAAATTACGCATAAACAATTGTCTTACAGTTTATGTTATAAAATATGATACTTAACCCCCCGGGTTACCTACACCACGACCTCCATTATTTTGTATGGTTTCATCTCAGATATAACTATATTGTACCCTAAGATCTCACCCTAAGATATATTTAAACCACTTGTAAAATATTACAAAACCACACACATACGGTCACAGAGTTGTATTAAAATATCAAAAAAAATGTATATGACAAAATATTATATATCATACAATAACGTATGTATATTGTAAAATACAATATTACAACAGATATGTTTTCTAAAATATAACAGCATACATATATAGATATATATATAGATATATATATATATATATATATATATATATATATATATATATATATATATATATATATATATATATATATATATATATATATATAACTGTATATAATATGTATAACTGAATAAATCCTAGTGCAGGTAGTCAGGAGGTTAAATACATATTTTATAACATAAATTATAACATAAATCTGTACAACTATTCTTTACTTAGAATTCAAGTTTGTGGGTTTTTTATATTTTGTACTTTAGAATACAAACTCTTTGAAATATATGTAAATTAGTATATGTAATTTATATTTTAGAATGCAAATCTTGAATATATTATATATATTCTAAAATATAAAAATAGAGCCTAACGTGTGTTATGTAATATATATATATAAAAATATTCTTGAAGTTAACACTTTGAAGACTAAGTTTATCAATTTTATCAACTTTAATTTCATTCTCAACGGAGAAGCAATTTAGTTAGTTTTTCTTACTTAGGCAACAACATGACAAAAGATGGGAATACAAAACAATAAATTTCTAACAGAATTGCAATTGGCATCCTGTGCAGAATCCGGAAATCAAAAACAATGCGTAAATATACCAAATCACGACTGCTTAACTCCAATGTGTTATCTGTATTATTAACATTAATATTATTAACACACACAAGAAATCATAAATTATTATTTCTTATAAATTATGAATTATATAAATTAAGAACTTATGATTTCTTGTGTTCGCATCATTACCTACTAGTTTTAGTTATAGTCTGTCGTGTCTCATTGAAGCGATATATAAACCTGTGTTTTGCGTAAGTCTAATTGTTGTTACGTTTCACGCAGTTACCTTGTATTGATTATCATATGGTAATGACAGCTATCTTTACCCCCCAAATCTCCTTAGTCGCACCTAACTACATACATGGTAGGTCGCGGGTTTTTTTTTCTCCTCTTTCAGACCCTGGAATTACACAATACAGTCCCGGTTGTGTAGCTGAACTATATCATACGCCCTAGCCCAAAGTATCTTAATTCAACAATGTAACAGCTGTTCTCTCTAGTCTCATGCTAAATGCAATAACAGAAAGTATGAGGTCTACTTCATGTGCTTTATCTTCAGATCGATACAAACAGCGGCAAATCAGTTTTGTCTTATATGTGTTGTATAACAGATTAGTGATTAGAAATATGCCACAAGGATTGCGTGTTTTAGTTAAATATGTGCCCGTGCCAATTGAAGTGTGAGAAAACTTAGTCTACATGACATGTGTAGTTTGGTATATCTATATACATAATCACAAGACGTTGAATACACATCACAGATTGAACCGTGCGACCGTGTTGAAAGTTGTTAGCATCTATCGATATATATACAATACAGTATTATCTTTCGATGTGGACAGGTTTTTATCCCACCGTATATTTGTGACTCTACTGTGTATGTATATATATATATATATAAATGCGTAATTGTGCTGTGACAAATATACAATGCTGATACACTGTGTATATATATATATATATATGTGTATTATATATATATGGTTATTCCGTATCTCTGAATCTTGGTTTTTCGTTATATAAATTTTTAATACGTGATGTATAAGAATGGACATTTGCCACCGTTGTGTATATATATATATATATATATATATATATATATATATATATATATATATATATATATATTATATATATATATATATAATATATATATATATATATATATATATATATATATATATATATATATATATATATTTATTGCCTAAAGGTGACTTGATATTTTTGGCATGCGATTCCAAGTATATAAATAGTAACCAACTAAGAGAAAAAAAAAATAAAAACAAGTAACGAACTGGGCCCTAATTAATAATGTAGCCGTTTCTGTTGAGCACATGATAACACATTTCTTACCACGTGTAATAATTATATTTCTCTGTGATTATAATAATTACCTGTGTTGTCTTTATTGTTATATCGTATTAATATTTTTCCATCTAGCATGTTTTGATGAATATCGCCCTATCTCCAGGACTGGAGTAGCAACTCTTATGTGTACATCGTATATGTCAGTGTTCATGTAATTTACACGGACAATGTTCAATACTTTGCTATTCATAATTGACTGTGTTATCAGTGTGTTTACCCAATTACTACACCCCACGAATGTGCGATTATTCATCTTATCAAATTGTTTGTTGTTTAGTACGATAAAATGTCACTTAAATTACAAAAGTGATTTGTAAATGATGTTCTGTATCCAAATAAAATTATGTTTTGTAGTTCTAGCAACGTAAAAACAGTTGGAGGCAATCGATAACAGTTTTTGTGAAGAGTTATTCGTTTATTACGAAAACGTTTATTTTAAATGATTGATTACAGCGGTGCGATATGTTTATACTTCTTATATTGGACATATACGCTATCATAGAGTGTATGCAACAGGTTTATTAGTCTGCAGAATTTTCTCATCATGACAGATATGGAATCAGATCCCGGTTTGCTGGATGTTGACTCGCATGCAAGGAAACACCGTAAGTATATTTTCATTAATGGGGTTGTAAAATATAGGCTGAAGATTTGTTTAGTATGGGATAAGGTACCCCAAGACCATTTACAAAATATGATTGTTATTATAACGTTAAACATATAAAACAATCACAAAATATATATTCTATAATAATAATAGTAATAATAATAATAGTAATAGTAATAGTAGTAAATGTAATAGTAAAGTAATTAATAATAATAATGCTCATAACTGTTTAGGGTCCCCAGGGGTATCATATAGGAAACAGCAGCACAAAATGTCATCTAAATACCTTTGTCCTCAGCCATTCGTACGAGTGTTGTAAAATCATGCCCAAGACATTCCTTAATGACAATTCATGATTTTCTTTTACCTTTTTTTCTTCTCTCTCCACCTCGAGTATACTTTGCAAAATAGTTTTAGAAAGTTAGTCGCGTCTCGTTACTTGTCCATAGCGAAAAGTTTACGCCGCTTCACCACTGCCAAAAGTAGTTTTTGATAGCCTACAAGTTTTTTTAAAATTTTCTACTGGATAAATATATTTGTCCTGTTTTCTATATTATATATATGTTCCACATCACCTATATAGCTAATTCTTAGCAAACTTATGTAGCACTTATTTGAAAAGACTGAATCCTTCTTTCTGTGTTTGCATTGAGTGTCCAAATGTCACATCCCTACAAAAGTCTACTTAGCACCAGCGATCTGAATAGGTTTGATCTTTACTGTAAAATATTGATCTTATTTTCTATATTATATTCAACATTGGTAGTCATCGCAGTTTCAAGACTTAACTTGATCACATTTCCTGAGTTGTCATCATCACATATTTATCACCCGAGATATTTGATGGTGGCAACTTAAGTTTGTGACCGTTTAACCGAATGTTTGTTGTTCGTGGGACCTTACTTGATATTAAAAGTCACCACTATTTTGATGTTATCAACGCTAATTTCTATGGCATATTTCCAACTAACGTCTTCCAACTTTGAGGTGAGTTTCTGGAGTTTAGATTTGGAACCAGCCAAGAGATCTATATCGTAGGCCTAACACAAGTTACAAAGTGATCTACCTCCAATAATTATTGATATTTGGTGACCGTATAGTGTCTCTTGCATTTTATTTTCCAGATAAATTATAAAAAAGTATTGGGGAATCTATGCAGCCCTGACAATCATGTATCCGTCTTGGAAAATTCGACATTAATGTCATTATTTCTGAAAATATCACAGTTTGCACATCTGTACAGCACATTAATAGAGTCTATGATATTCGTACAGACATGTTATTGTCTCAGTATCTGCCATAGACCGATACATTTCTCCATGGGGTTCCACATTCAAAGACATATAGGGTGTTGCTGAAAGAATGTGTTCTAGTGGTCAAATATTACCCTTTCCCGACATAATATATTTATCTGCTTTATCATTTCTCTCTGCGAGTCCATATCCACAGGCGACATCTTCATCTCTTTCCTCTCCAACCTTGGCGTAAAAATATTCCATGTCTTATTGCCATATTTACTACCCGTTTGTTACATTTTGCTTCAGCAATATTAAGTTGTTTGTTAAAATTATCACTTTCTTCTTAGTACCGTCTGCAGTTTGTGCATAGACTTCTATGATTTTAATATCTACTATTTTATCATTTAATCTGACTAGCAAAAACCTATCTGATAGCAGGTTGCAGATTCCTACTGTGAAGGTCGAGCCCATACTGGGCTGGTTGTTCTAGCCATTGGGCCTATAATGACATCCTCTGATTAGAACACTTGAAGCGGTGTCCAGTTCTGAAACAATCTCAGATGCTGGCTGCTTCTATTCAATGTCTGCCTTCCGCGACTTCACGTAACCCTTATCTGGGGAGGGGGCTAAGTGGGTGCTCCACCTCTACCCTTGAGGTGTCCCGCAGACTAGAGAAGAGGGATACCTTACATCTCCTGTTTATAGGGTTCCTATCATATATAATGAACCCGAGCAGGATGTATATAACGTTTTATCTGACGAACTGCTTTCCTGTACATACCATATATATTATATATCATACCCTATTCGTTTTCACATACGATCTGAACAGGCTTGCATCATTTAGAGTTGAGCAACCATTAGTTCATCTGAAGCAAGCTTGCATCATTTAGAGTTGAGCAACCATTAGTTCATCTGAAGAAAGTTTGCATCATTTAGAGTTGAGCAACCATTAGTTGATCTGAAGCAGGCTTAACACAAGTTACACAAGTCATTTAGAGTTGGGCAACTATTAGTTGACCTGAAACAAGCTTGTATCATTTAGAGTTGGGCAACAATTAGTTGATCTGAAGCAGGCTTTACACAAGTCATTTAGAGTTGGACAACCATTAGTTGATCTGAAACAAGCTTGTATCATTTAGATTTGGGCAACCATTGGTTTATCTGAAGCAGACTTAACACAAGTTACACAAGTCATTTAGAGTTGGGCAACTATTAGTTGACCTGAAACAAGCTTGTATCATTTAGAGTTGGGCAACAATTAGTTGATCTGACGCAGCTTAACACAAGTTACACAAGTCATTTAGAGTTGGGCAACTATTAGTTGACCTGAAACAAGCTTGTATCATTTAGAGTTGGGCAACAATTAGTTGATCTGAAGCAGGCTTTACACAAGTCATTTAGAGTTGGACAACCATTAGTTGATCTGAAACAAGCTTGTATCATTTAGAGTTTGGGCAACCATTGGTTGATCTGAAGCAGACTTAACACAAGTTACACAAGTCATTTAGAGTTGGGCAACTATTAGTTGACCTGAAACAAGCTTGTATCATTTAGAGTTGGGCAACAATTAGTTGATCTAAAGCAGGCTTTACACAAGTCATTTAGAGTTGGACAACCATTAGTTGATCTGAAACAAGCTTGTATCATTTAGAGTTTGGCAACCATTAGTTGATCTGAAGCAGACTTAACACAAGTTACACAAGTCATTTAGAGTTTGGCAACCATTAGTTGATCAGAAGCAAGCGTGCATCATTTAGAGTTGGGCAACCATTAGTTGATCTGAAGCAAGCTTGCATCATTTAGAGTTGAGCAACCATTAGTTGATCTGAAGCAAGCTTGCATCATTTAGAGTTGGGCAACCATTAGTTGATCTGAAGCAAGCTTGTATCATTTTGAGTTGGGCAACCATTATTTGATCTGAAGCAGGCTTGTATCATTTAGAGTTGGGCAACCATTATTTGATCTGAAGCAGGCTTGTATCATTTAGAGTTGAGCAACCATTAGTTGATCTGAAGCAAGTTTGTATCATTTAGAGTTGGGCAACCATTATTTGATCTGAAGCAGGCTTGTATCAATTTAGAGTTGAGCAACCATTAGTTGATCTGAAGCAAGTTTGTATCATTTAGAGTTGGGCAACCATTATTTGATCTGAAGCAGGCTTGTATCATTTAGAGTCGGGCAACCATTATTTGATCTGAAGCAGGCTTGTATCATTTAGAGTTGGGCAACCATTATTTGATCCGAAGCAAGTTTGTATCATTTAGAGTTGGGCAACCACTAGTTGAGCATACCTTCTAATCTATCAAATCATGGTCAAGTGTACCTCTTACAGAAGCAGCATGGGGCCATTAAAAAGCTGGAATGTTGATTCTTGTGTCTGAGACTTAGTTCTTCAGCATTGCACAATATTGAGTTCGCAAAATTTTATCACCGCTGCGCACATTTGTC
>CM067299.1:39119405-39161458 GCA_034231615.1 Meghimatium bilineatum | reverse complement strand
AAACAAATCTATGACTAAGTATCGTATCTCACGCTCTGTTATACTTAGAACATGTGCATATGTGCATTGATAACAAGTCCTTAGTACAAACATATTATTGAACAGAGTTGCTTTGTTCACAATCTGATATTTAGATTTGGTATAAGTACAAGTAGCCGATTATATACCACTATGTTTACAGAAACAGTTAACATTCTATTCTGTTGACGCTAACAAAACTATTTTGCAATGAAATTAATCACATTAAAATAGATAAATGATTGTGTTAACCATGAGTGATCAAGAGTGAGAAATGACGACATAGAACCGGCACCGTCCAAATCTTGAAGTATATTAAGAGATAACAGATCAAATGGTTTGCACACGTTAGCAGACTACACCAGACAGAATACTACAGCAAGCTATGCTGTACAGATACAGTGAAAGCAGATCTAGAGGCCGACTTCGAAAACGATGGACTGCCGAAATAAACAGAGGCGACAAATTCCACAATATACTCAGCAAACACGAGGGCCATCTCAAGAGAACTTTTCTACCCCTGACGCTGAAAGGCAATAAAGGGTTTAGCGAATAGATCGATACATAGACATTACAGTAATAATTGCCGAATTTAACGTATTTCAGTCTGCTCGCCAATATAGAACATTTTTACATAATTAGATAACAGTGTGGCACATTTCGGATTTAACAAATCGAGTATACGAGTAACAGAAATATAACTAAAGGATTACTCTCTATGTGATGTGTCCAGTATAGAACGTTGCCCTCACTGCCAGTCTGTAAGCCTCACGGATCTGTGTGAGCTGCCCGGCTTCTTCTAGAGTCATGTTCAGCATGTCTTCCATGTCACGTGCCAATCGTAGTCTTGGTCTGCCTCTTGCTCTCTTCCCTGGAACATTCCCCTCCATTATTAATATTTCCAAACCATTGTGTCTTTTTATGTGTCCGAAATATGTACTTTTACTTTTTTGATAGTTGATAGTTTGTAGTTGTGTGGAGTCAGTCTTCTTCTATGTTGAGATCTTTTCGGACATCTACGTTAGTTATTTTTTTTTTGTCCATGATATTCTTAGGAACTTTCTATAGCAGTTCATTATGAATGCATATACTTCCTTTTCCATTCTCGCTGTCATTACCCACAAAGGGTTACAATACTGAGAAATTGAGATATAATGATAAAGTACACTCAGTAATATTTAATTTGTGATATTAAATAGTTGCATTAATTGTAAGCATATATATATAACGCACGTATATTGTGAGTCTTACGACTTCACATGAGGACAGTTTCAGGTTATCAAATGTCCCTCACTAACATTAAGCTGAGATACTGCTGGTTCGTACCATATCCTATCCTATAAATCTGTAACCACGTCAGGGTCGTAGGAGTACCACATTGGATGCTTCAGCACACACAAATCTTCAGTGATTATCTTCAACGTTGCAGATCAGTGAAGAAAAAATCTTGTCTTGTTCAGTCATTTATGCTGTCTGTCTGTTTTTATTGTTCTCCGCTGCTTTTTCTTATACTATATATAGTAGCTTCTAAATTTGATCACCTCTCCATATTGACCACCTCTCGACATTTACTAAATTTTCACGGACCGAACACAAGAAGTTATAAAGTATAATTATAATAAGCCTCTTTCTATATTTGACAATCTATGTATGATGACCGCATTGCTACAGTTCTTTATGTGGTCGCCTTTCTTAGCATCAACTGTACTTGCCACGTTGTTTTTTGTTTTGTTTTTGGTTGTTGTTGTTTTGCTTTTTTTACATGGTTTTTCCACAAGATGCAGTACCCATTTGTGGTCGCCGTTGTGTACTTTAATGTCGCTTCTGAATGAAGACATAATACCTTGATATATGCAGGGCCTCACTAGGAGACTCAAGACCACTATACAGTAAATAGTTGGACCCCCTTTTTTGGTAATTTAGCAGAAAAGAAAGTGTTCTGTGTCCTCGCAATATGTAACATTTCGATACTTGACCAAAATTTGCCTAATAAGAAGTTCACTACCATATGAATAAGGTCTATGTATCCACTAATCACATATTCTTGAAGATATATCGAACTCCTAATTCGAGTTAATAGCATGATGAGGTGTTTTGCTGAATTCGCACATAATGCCATCCTCGCTAAAAAGAAAATAACTCTGAATAATGATTCAGCACAGATTTATATCACATACGCGCATTTATCCCTTCGCCAGTAGTACTAAATGAATGTGACAAAAGTGATTCAGCCACATACATTAACCAAATATAGCTTGAAACCATACAACTTTGTATTGCATACACACATACAATGATACACATACCACCGACATTCATAACATAAACTGCAACTGTATACTTAAGGATTATATGGAAAATATCTCACCATTTAGTTTCTCCGACAGTATACCCATTTCCATATTGTAATAAAAGTAAAAAACCCATATCGTTTATTAATGCCGTAGGGATGTGAGATGTTAACGGTCTCCCATTTCAGTGGCTCTGTAAATGAGGGCGGTAGCCATCTCCTGTCCCTCGCAGTCTTTACTTTCCGGATTAATCCGGTACCCATTTCCGCTTCAACTGGGGAATGAACCTAGGATCACTCATATGCGAAGCCAGTGCTCTAACCACTGCGCTACGCGTCTCCTATATTGTAGATTGATCTCGGATCATTTAGTGGTCTCAAAATGTTTTCCAATTAAACCGGTAATTGTATCTTGGTCCATCGGTCTAGGAAGCCAGTGCACTCACCATTGACCTACCTCTACTTCTATTATCTCTTGTGTAGTCCATCAAATTAATATTCTAGAAAACTGTCAGACATTTCATTGAATTGGAAAAGAGAAGAAATTCTGAACTAAAATTGTAACGTTTTTATGGGAGTTGAAAGAAAATAAAACTCACTTTAACTCTCATGGAAGTGGGGAACTTCACGTTATTTACACGATGTTGTGCGGTGAAAAAAGCTTTTTTTACGTTTATTTACACAATTTTTAGCAGTGAAGAGAGAATTTTTACGTTTATTTACATGATGTTGAGCAGTGAATAACACTTTTTTACGTTTATTTACACGACTTTGAGATGTGATGAAAACTATATACGTTTATTTACACGATGTTGAGCTGTGAAAAGAACTTCCCTTATGTTTTTTTACACGATATTGAGCATCAAAGATAACTTTTTTTTGGTGAAAGCTTGTTCCTGAGTAATTGGTTCGTCATCTGCTAAAACTATTAAAGATCCCCCTTACACACACTGAAAAAGCCTCTTGCTGGCACAGTCATCCATAATACCGATATATCAATCAAGTCAACGTTAATCTCTCAATGAATTAGCAAATATATGATTACAAGTGGCAGGTATATATCGATTGAATGTGTAATCTAATGTTCATTGTTATTACAAAGGAGTGGCGTTGTGTTCAGCAAGTGGCATCTGTTTGTATCAATGTATATTTTAACTGAAAATATTTCTAAAATCACTAACGACTCCTAGATCATTCGGCCTACAGAAATTGGTACCAAATCTCTTGAGAAAGTAATTGGGGCGGATTTGATGCTAGTTACATTTTTCCTATGTCATTATGAAGGTATGTCGTAGGTCAATGCAAAAAAATAGATTCTAATACTGTATTCATAATTGCAAAATAGGGTCCTAATAAAACATCCCTCGATACAAAATATTATCCTAATACCGCATTCATCAATACAAAATATGGTTTTAATACCGCATTCAAAATATGATCCTAATACTGCATTCATCAATGCAAAATATGGTTTTAATGCCGCATTCCTCATTACAAAATATGATCATTAAACCACATTCCTAATACCGAATACAAAATGCTGCGCTAATATTCATCAAAAATAGATTGCAAAATTCATCAGTACAAAATATAATGGAAAGTTAACAGTTTTACGTTTCATAAAATTAGTTCATGAACATTATATAACTTAATAATCACAATACTACCGCATGTAAGAAATACAATTTCAATTATATTAACTAACGAATGCACTTTACGTATTGTTTGTCTTCTAAGCCATATGGGGAACTAGCCTATCACAGGCAGATCCTACGAAAAGGCCGATAAACCTCAGCACACCCGGTGTCAATGTGATGTCATAGGAAATCGCAATGAAAGTGTATTGATACAAACTGACAGAATGAAGAGAGTTACCTTCATTTATCAGCCTGGACACTCGGGTGTCAGGGGCAATGGAAAAAAACAAGATATTCTTTCCAGAATCACCGCAATGACAAATATTTTAAATTGCAGCAAGGAATTCGGCCAATTGGAGGATCACTGTGTTCCTTCTTTTTTTCTGTGAAAAGCTTGCATGACAAAGAGAGAAACATAATGCAAGAAGCGAACTACACATGGGAAAGAAAAGAAGTGATATTAACCAACAGAGAACAAGAACAGTTACCACATGATGAAGGATATACAAGAGATTGGAGCAGCTATGAAGGTAATCAAAGAACAATGATGCTAATCTGACAACTGAGCACATAATAGTACCAATGCTTGTTCAATATAAATATGTATTTTTGTTTATGTTTTATTTACTGGAAAATGTGGTTATTTATACATACGTGCTTTTGTGATATTCTATTGTATATATTCTTCCTAGAAAGTAGTGGTATGAGTAAGCAAACAGTCAATCAATTCTAACATTGTATTGATCATTTTCATCCTATTTCTGTTAATGGTTAAACTGTACTCACGTTCTTAGGCTCGTTCCAGTCTAATTCAGTGACGTCTATTTCTATTTGACATGTATCAATATGTTAGTCAACCGTAGCTTGAAAATGTTATAAACATTTGTAACGCTTGACACTACAGATAAAACATTCACTGTTTATGCTTTCATACTTGACTAGAAGGGAAGGATGTGACTAGAAGATTTGGTTTAGGAGTTAGTAATGAAAGCGGTGACTTATTGGTAGAATGGGCACAAGCACATAATTTAATAATAGCAAATAAATGGTTCAAGCAACATCCAAGAAGGCTGTGTACATGGATTAACCCATGAGATAGGTCAGGTGATAATAGGAATGGAGAAAATAATACAGAGATGGTAGGAATATATCAAAGAACTTTATGATAATAGACCTGAGATAAACATACAAGAGAATAGAGACGGACCGTCTATACTTGCAGCAGAAGTAACGGAGACCTTAAGGCACATGAAATATGGCAAAGCCCCATAACCAGATAATATCACATTAGAGGAAATAGAAGCTTTAGATTTTGTATTAGAAATAATCCCTAAATGGTTGAATAATATATATAATAATGGCTACATGCCTCATGAATTAATGAAATACATATTTATATCCTTACTAAAGACACCAAGGACAACAGAATGTTTAGAACACCGTACATTCAGTCTCATGCGCCAAATAACAAATTTCTTATCAGAATCATTATGAAGAGAGTGAGAAACAAAATAAAACAGAAATAAGTCCAGAGAAATGTGGCTTTGTCAAAAGCAAAGGTCCCAGAAATGCTATACGTATCCTAAGAACACTAGTAGAGAGGGTTTTAGAGATAAAAACGGGCCTGTATCTATGTTTTATAGACAACACAAAGGAATTTGATATAGTTAAACATAGTGAAGTTATACACATTCTACATAATTTTAACATCGACAGTAAAGATTTAATAATCATCATAATCATGCACTGGCAACAAACAGCAGCAACACGAATATGAAATAATTTGGACCCTTTCAACAAATAAAAAGATGTGTTAGACAGTGATGTGTACTTTCACCAGATATATTCTCTTTGTACAATGAAAATAGAATGCGCATTGTTAATATTCTAGGAATACCAGTGGCAGGACATAATATAAATAATGTAAGATATGCGGATGACACTGTACTGATTGCTAAACGTTAGGAAGATCTTCCAGGACTGATTAATGTAGTAGTCACAGAAAGTAAAGAGAAAGGTCTCTTCTTAAACTGCGACAAGACAGAAATGATGGTTATTTCAAAGAAACAAAATTCAACAACTTGCAAAATCAAAATAAACAATACTATTTCTGAGGAGGCATTTCTTGACAGTTGTTCACAGTGGGAAAGGCATAGGCGTACATATTTTTATTATAAATGGACAGTCCCTATATTATCAGATAAATTCAGTGTTAGATGCAATGGAAAAAAATGAACATTTCTTAGAAACATATACGACAGTCAATATAAGGTAAAATACCGTAAACAGTAAAATACAATTTTACTGCATGAAACGTAACAACAATAGTATTTACGATGGGAGTGTCTTACGTATGTACTATTAGAAACATATAGTCAATTCATAGGAACATTTCTGATTTTCAATTCATTGCAAGATGTAATGGGTAAGTAGGAGTAATTGAAATGAAGTGTGCCTGTTTTTGTCATCTCAGACTTAAGGTATCTAACAGATAAACGCAAACAGATCTGTAATTATAAAGCTGTCATGAATTTTCCTGCGGTGAAATGGTCTATTAATTCCTTAGGAGTAGAATTTAATCTACAGCAAAAAAAGGTTTTATTTGTAGGGTTGTTTACTGCATGACAGGCTCATTCCGACGGTCTCGTTTTTAGCCAGAAAGTTAGAAGAAAGTTGAAATATTTCAGATATTTTATAAATGCAATGTGAAGTGTGTTCAATATACAGTATTGTGATCATATAAGTGCATTACTGATGTTATGTGTGTTGCTGTTGTTATGTGTGTTACCGGAGTTATGTGTGATATCAGCGGTATATGTGTTACTGTTGTTATGTGTGTTAACGGCGTTATGTGTGATACCGACGTTGTGTGTGTTAACCGGCGGTATGTATGTTACAGACGTTATATGTATTACTGGCGTTATGTATGTTACCAGCGTTATGTATGTTACCAGCGTTATGTATGTTACCGGCGGTATGTATGTTACCGGCGGTATGTATGTTACCGGCGGTTTGTATGTTATCGGCGGTATGTATGTTACCGGCGGTATGTATGTTACCGACGTTATATGTATTACTGGCGTTATGTATGTTACAGACGTTATGTGTGTTACTTGCGTTATGTATGTTACCGGCGGTTTGTATGTTACCGGCGGTATGTATGTTACCGGCGGTATGTATGTTATCGGCGGTATGTATGTTATCGGCGGTATGTATGTTACCGGCGGTATGTATGTTACCGACGTTATATGTATTACTGGCGTTATGTGTGTTACTTGCGTTATGTATGTTACTGGCGGTATGTATGTTACCGACGTTATATGTATTACTGGCGTTATGTATGCTGCTGGTGTTATGTGTTATGCTGATGTTATACTTGTGTTATGTGTTATGCTGATGTTATACTTGTGTTATGCGTTATACTGGTGTTATGTGTTATTTTGCCATTATGTTTGTTACTGGCGATATGTATTCTACTGGATTTATGTGTGCAGCATGGTGTTTCCGTAACCTGCGCTGCTAGCGTAACGTTTGATGTTGGCGTAATGTGTCACTGATATGTATGCTGCTGGCGTTATGTTTATTACTGGTGTTATGTGTGCTACTGATCTTTTGTGTGCTGATGATGTTATGTGTGTTTATTGTTTTGTGTGTGTTGATGGTGTTATGTGTGCCTATGATGTTATGTTTGTTACTGTTGTTATATATGCTGCTTTTGTTGTGTGTGTTACTGGTGTTACGTATGTTACGTGTGTTACTGGTATTATGTGTGTTACTGGTGTTATGTGTGTTACTGGTGTTACGGGTGTTATATGTGGTACTGCTGTTATGTGTGTTTCAGGTACTATGTGTGCTGATGGTGTTATGTGTGTTACTGGTGTTATGTGTGTTACTGCTATTATGTGTGTTTCAGGTATTATGTGTGCTAATGGCGTTATGTGTGTTACTGCTATTATGTGTGCTGATTGTGTTATGTGTGCTGATGGTGTTATGTGTGTTAGTGGCGTTATGTATGTTACTGCTGTTATGTGTGCTGATGGTGTTATGTGTTCTGATGGTGTTATGTGTATTGTGTTATGTGTGTTACCGCTGCTATGTGTGCTGATGGTGTTATGTGTGTTATGTGTGTTAGTGGTGTTAGTGGTGTTACGTATGTTACTGCTGCTATGTGTATTCAGGTATTATGTGTGATGATGGTGTTATGTTTTCTTATGGTGTTATGTGTTTTACTGGTGTTATGTGTGCTGCTGTTATGCGCGCTACTGGTGACATGTAATTTACTGATCTTATGTTTGTTACTAGCGGTGTGTGTGTTACTGGTGTTATCTGTGTGTGTGTTACTGGTGTTATCTGTGTGTGTGTTACTGGTGTTATGTGTGTGTGTTACTGATGTTATGTGTGATACTAGTGTTATATATGTAATGGTGTTATGTGTGCTGATGGTGTTATGTGTGTTATGTGTGTTAGTGGTGTTACGTATGTTACTGCTGCTATGTGTATTCAGGTATTATGTGTGATGATGGTGTTATGTTTTCTGATGGTGTTATGTGTTTTACTGGTGTTATGTGTGCTGCTGTTATGTGCGCTACTGGTGACATGTAATTTACTGATCTTATGTTTGTTACTAGCGGTGTGTGTGTTACTGGTATTATGTGTGATACTAGTGTTATATATGTAATGGTGTTATGCGTGCTGTAGGTATTATATGTGCTAGACCTACTGCTGTTATGTGTGTGGCCGGCGTAGCGTGTGTGCTCTGGCATAACTTGTGTACTGATGTTATGTGTGTTACTGGTGTTATGTGTATTATTGATGTTAGGTTTGTTGCTGATGTTACTGTTGTTATGTGTGTTACTGTTGTTATGTGTGTTACTGTTGTTATGTGTGTTACTGTTGTTATGTGTGTTACTGGTATTATGTGTGAAATGATTTTCTGTCCGTTTTTGTAAAATATAAATTAAAGTTAGTGAAAACAAATTGAGGAGTAATTATTCTGAAAGGCAAGTCTAATAAAATTAGATGTAGTAGTCAAACAGCACAACTATTGCGCCTTTTTGTATTCATTACTTAAAATAGAAAGGACTTCTTATGTTGTGGCACTCTCTATCAACCGCGGACTTTATTCCAATTTGGTTTATATCACAGATTTTTTACCAGCATGACGATTCGGCGAACTACGAGGTCTGGGCAAGGTAGCTAATTAACTATCGAAAAACCGTGTTTAGCAACGATGGTTCATAACTCAGAGTATCTTTACGCTTACCCAGCCCCTTATAATGAGCAACACACTTGCCGAGAGTAGCACTCACAGCACGTAACTCCGTCTCTGCAAATGATAATCCACTGTGATATTTAAAAAAAGATGCAATAGTAAGCAAGACGTCATGACTTCGAATCGATCTCACTACATCTTAAGCGCAAGAAAAATGACTTAACACGTCGCCAGGCATATCACAATTTTAATTAAATCAATGCATTCAAATATTACTTTTTGTATACTGCTATGTCTCTTATATATAAAAAAAAAAGTTTCCAACATAACGATGCTGTCTAGTAACGAAACTTACCACTTCCAATTTCTCATAGCAATTCTTGATTTGTCTTTTTCCTGGTGCTATGTGGAAATTATTCTGCAGTATCTCGTGCCGAAATAAGCCGTTTTATTTGCCACATATCCATGTTTCACAGACGTAAATTTCAGTGCGGTCGTTATGATGCGAGCCTTCTGCGTTGGTTTTCACAGCTCTACATGTTGCCAGAGGGTACTCCGGAGAAAGGAATGCGAGGTGACACGGTTTACAATTTGATTATGATAAGTCGGTCTTCCTTCGACATATCAGACTTAACTAAAATCCAGCTAAATCTGTTTTGGTTTTTTTTTAATAGTTGCATATCCTCTTCGGGCATATCCAACATCCCATCATTTTTTAACTGAAGTGAATTTCAAAGCAATATCTCAGTAGTTTTCCATTGCTGTCTCAAAGTCCATGATGATCAATTTCCTGTGGCGGGATTCGAACCCTGTATCTTGGCCGTCAGAGACGCGCTCTGTACCAAGGCGCCACAGAGCTGGACAGTGTCTGTTTAGTATAATAAAAAGGGTTCATTACGGGATAATATGTCCACACACATTCCAACATTATAATATTAGGCTTGATTTCATACCACTTCATGACGCGGAGATAAAAAAAAAAACACCAGCGTCTGCTAATAATCATTCGATCTGCTCGCAACTCACTGATAGCTCCCCTTCCCAAGGGGAGGCCTTTCATTACGTTGTACGCAGATAGATGGATGCTACATTATATGCACCTTTACGAAAGTTTGTATTTCGTTAAATAAAGTATGGTTTATTTCGTTAAAAGCGTGGACATTATCCCGTAAAGTACCTAAAAAGTAACTCTTGTGGTAATGTAAGCTGCTTTCAACCTAAGCGCTCGTTAGTCTAATGTGGTTGTATCAAAGCTTTTAACATCAACATTGTACTCATTCTCTATGATACTTTCTGGTGTCTTTTCATTCCTTACGCCCAGCACTTCCATTTGGAAATGTCGTTTATGCCGAGTTTCCAATCTCTTAATGTTCCTCAGATCAGAGAGGTTAATGTTCTACGAAGAGACAATTTCCCGTTGTATTTTTCTCTCCCCTTTACTCTATTTGTTTCCAACTTATTCTCTATCAAATAGTCTCCCTGTATCATCTTGAATGATTATCTCTCATTTATATGCACTCGCGTTTCATCAAACAACCAATGAATAGCAGCATTAATTTCATGTTTTATTTGTGTTAGATACTTTCTATGTGCTCCGTCTCGATTTCGCTCTATATGTTTCTCTATCAACTGCTCATTGACAATAATTCTTCTAGTGTTCATGTTCTCTTGTTTATACATCCAAATATCACACTCAAATATGAGCAGAGAGAATTACTTCCTCTAAAGTCTAATCTAATTGTAAAACTCAATAAACGCCGAAGAGGACTGGCTCCTTATCAACATCCTAACAATAAAAGCGGTTGGGGTTTTGTTGCCTACAGAAACGGCGAAAAGTTGGTTAAGAAATCTTCAGCATACTTCCCTTCGCATTCAACTTGAGGATGGAGATAGAGTGAGTTACAGCAGCACTTAATTGGATAACTGATACATCAACACAGTCAGTAATACTCACAGACTCTCAAAGCATGCTGCGCACAATAGAAAAGTTCATGCTAAGAAAAGAATAGTGGGACTTATTGAATATCTCAATAGTCCAGAGCATTACATAGATATACTGCCCTGGTCATGCTGGGGTCAGAGGAAACGAGAGAGCCGATTTATTGGCAGGCAAGACGGCGATAGATGGAACATTGCTGAAAAGAGATAAAGCAGACTTAATGAAGGCAGTAATAAATTCATTTCAAGATGCAGATGATGTCAATGAGGTTGAGAACGTACACATACAGAGAATGTTAGAAATGGGAGTATCTAGAGATGGAAGAAAAAGTAAATTTATCGGAACGTCCCGAAGATCACACAATCAAAACCTGATCGGGACGCTGAGTCTACATACACAGGGATTGCTGCTGGAACTTATGGGAATGCCATGTGTTCTGTAAAGCCAGTTTCTAATCAAGAATCCTAACAAGAAAGCTGTGTTTTGTTTTTTTGTTTATTTTTCATATAAAAAGACTGATGGAAAGATTACTAACTGAAGGCAGAGTTAAAAGCAACAGGGAAAGAGGACGTCCAAGATGACGGTGGTGCAGTGATATATCATATTGTTTAAACATTTCTCTAGCTGCAGCTTGTCACCACGCTCAGAATCGTAAAGTATTCAGAGAATCCATAAGAAGACCACGTTCTGGAAATGATATGTCACATGAAAGAGAGAAAATCTAATCTATCTGTCTGCTTTTGCTGTGAGGCGTCGCAGGATGGAATGACAATCGGTTTTCTGGACTATGCATTTTGGTAACTTGATATACAGTAATACCGTGTCAGAAAGTTGTTAACTCCGTCAATCCACCTTCTTCTTTGTCCTCCTCTGTATCTTGCTGTTTCCATTTTCATGTTTTAAGCTCTTGCCACTGGCCAGTAAGGTTTCATTCTCATTAGGTGGCCGAAATATTTAAGTCTCTGTCTTTCAATATATTTAACCACATACATTATTCCAACATTTCTTGTAATCTCATTCCTCACGTGATCGGTTCTTGCTATGTTTGCTGCTTATCTTAGACATCTCATTTCACGCGTGATAAGCTTTCTCTCTTGTTAGTTTGTTAGTGTCCATATCTGACATTGAATCATCTGAAATGAGAAGTTATCAATGTGCTCACACATCATATAACTCACTACCATATCAAATAACTCCCTACAATATCAAATAACACGCTACCATATCAAATAACACGCTACCATATCAAATAACACGCTACCATATCAAATAACACGCTACCATATCAAATAACACGCTACCATATCAAATAACTCCCTACAATATCAAATAACACGCTACCATATCAAATAATTCGCTACCATATCAAATAACTCGTTACAATATCACATAACTCGCTACCATATCAAATAACGCGCTACAATATCAAATAACACGCTACCATATCAAATAACACGCTACCATATCAAATAACTCGCTACCATATCAAATAACTCGCTACCATATCAAATAACACGCTACCATATCAAATAACTCGCTACCATATCAAATAACTCGCTACCATATCAAATAACACGCTACCATATCAAATAACTCGCTACCATATCAAATAACTCGCTTCCATATCAAATAACACGCTACCATATCAAATAGCTCGCTACCATATCAAATAACTCGCTACCATTAGCTCGCTACTATATCAAATAACTCGCTACCATATCAAATAAATCGCTACCATATCAAATAACACGCTACCATATCAAATAACTCTCTATAATATCAAATAACTCGTTACCATATCACATAACACGCTACCATATCAAATAGCTCGCTACCATATCAAATAACTCGCTACCATATCAAATAGCTCGCTACTATATCAAATAAATCGCTACCATATCAAATAACTCGCTGTATCATGTGATGTATTCCTTCCAGGACGTTGTCTTCCCAATGAACTCTCTGAACCTCTCTCTGTCTTGGGCGATGTGGCTTGCATTTTCTAGCGATGTATTCATATTATCTTTAATGTCGACAGTCCATCGTCTTCTTGGTCTGCCCCTTCTCCTCTTCCCAGGTACTCTTCCCTCCATTATTTAATAACTCGCTACCATATCAAAACTCGCTACCATATCAAATAACTCGCTATAATATTAAATATCTCGCTTCCATATCAAGTAACTCGTTATAATATCAAATAACACGCTACCATATCAAATAACTCGCTACCATATCAAATAACTCGTTATAATATCAAATAACACGCTACTATATCAAATAACTCGCTATAATATCAAATAACTCGCTACCTTATCAAAAATACTCGCTACTATATCAAATAACTCGCTACCATATCAAATAACTCGCTACCATTATCAAATAACTCGCTACCACATCAAATAGCTCGCTACCATATCAAATAACTCGCCACCATATCAAATAGTTCGCTACCATTAGCTCGCTACTCTATCAAATAACTCGCTACCATATCAAATAAATCGCTACCATATCAAATAACTCGCTACCATATCAAATAACTCTCTATAATATCAAATAACGCGCTACCATATCAAACAACTCGCTACCATATCAAATAACTCGCTAACATATCAAATAAATCACTACCATATCAAATAACACGGTACCATATCAAATAACTCTATATAATATCAAATAACTCGCTACCATATCAAACAACTCGCTACCATATCAATTAACTCGCTACCATATCAAATAAATCACTACCATATCAAATAACACGGTACCATATCAAATAACTCTCTATAATATCAAATAACACGCTACCATATCAAATAACTCTCTATAATATCAAATAACTCGCTACCATATCAAACAACTCGCTACCATATCAATTAACTCGCTACCATATCAAATATCTCGCTTCCATATCAATTAACTCGTTATAATATCAAATAACTCACTACCATATCAAATAACTATATTTCATCTTTCTGTTTCCTTTGGCACCATCAAGCATGTCTGACATCACCCGGTTGGAAGTCAATCGTTACCACTTTATTCGTTCTTGAAGTTTATATTGTTTTTTAATATTATGTGAGCTATTCATCAATTCCAATTTTCCAAATCTTGGTATTAAAACGAATAATGTTTCTGTTTGGAACCGGCCATTTAGTTAATGTTAAACAATCGGCTTTATTGAATAGTATGTGATGTATAGCGTGTGGTTGATTTGAAGTTAATTATACGTGTCATTATGTGATAGGCAATATTGTTGATGTGAAGTAAGTGTAGATCTTTTGATCTTGTAAGAAATGTAATTCATTTGAATTTAGCCAATAGTTTTATGTTTTAAATAATGTAGTTAATGTGATGTATGCTATATGTTTTATTATGTGATAAGTAATGTAGTTAATGTGATGTATGCCATAAGTTCTATTATGTGATAAGTAATGTATGCTGTCTCTTAATATATTCCAAGATTGGGGCGGTGCCGGTTTTTTGTCGAATGTCCTCATTCCTCATTCTGTCCCTTAGCGATATTTCTAGGATTCTGTGTAAGCATGCCATTTCAGCTGTCACTAGTTTACGTTTGTCTTGTGCTGTCGTTGTACATGTTTGTCATTGGTAGCACAGCGTTGGCATAATACTCGTTTTGAATAGTGTTATTTTGGTGTTTAAATCTACATTTTTGTTTCTGATGATTGGTGTCATTTGCCCTGAGCCTTGGTATGCTTTGCTACATCTATTGTGTATTTCTTTGCTGTACTTGCAGTCTGTTGTTATTTTACTTCCTGTGTATGTGAATTCTGTCACCTGTGCAAGTCTGTTTATATATATATATATATATATATATATATATATATATATATATATATATATTGGTGTTTCTTTCTGTTCTTCCTATCTTCATTACTTCGGTCTTTTCTATATTTATCTTCATGTTAAAGTTATGGCATGTTTGATGTAATCTATTCATTTGTCTTTGTAGATTCTCTGATGATGATGCCACTAGTGATTGGTCATATACAAATAGTAGTTCATTTGAGTTATCCTTCAGATTGTTTTCTTCCGTTGTCTTTGCTACTTCTGTGATAAGTAATGTAGTTAATTTGAGATTTGCCATATGTTTTATTATGTGATAAGTAATGTAGTTAATTTGAAGTTTGTCATTAGTTTTGTTATGCGAAGAGCAATGAAGCTGATTATAAGTTTGTTCAAGTTAGTCACATGTTTCATAATGTGATAAACAATGAACTTGATATATATACAAAGAAATATATCGCATTCGTAGACCAAGAAAAGGCATTCGACAGAGTAGACAGACAACAACTATGGAAAACACTATCAATATACGGAGTACCAGAAAATTTAATCAACATATGCAAGGGCATTTATGCTAATAGCCAATGTGCAGTAAGAACAAATGCAGGTGTGTCCAATAAGTTCCAAATCCAATCAGGAGTTCGCCAGGGGTGTGTCCTATCCCCTCTACTTTTTATAACATATATCGACCACATCTGTAAACTAACAAGTACCAACGAAGAAGATAACATAAAAGACAAATTGAACGAACTACTCTTTGCAGATGACCAAGTACTAATAGCGACATCAGAAGAACAATTGCAAGACCATATGAACAAACTCCACATAACATGTCAAAAATTCAACATGAAGATTAATATTGAAAAGACTGAAATAATGGCAATAGCAAAGAAAGAAAGAAATATCACTATCTCCATCGATGATAAACACCTTAAACAAGTAAATGAGTTCACTTACTTAGGAAGCATTATATCGAGTGAAGGGAAAACAAGTAAAGAGATACTAAATAGATGCAACAAAACATACCAGATCCTAGGACAGATGACTCGCATTTTCAAGAACAAAAATGTAAACATAGACACTAAAGTTGCATTATACAAGACTATTATTATTCCATCACTATGCTACCAGTGCCAAACCTGGACATATACAGCATAAGACAAAAAAAATAGTGACAACAGAAATGACATGTCTACGAAGAATACTCGGAATGTCATTAAGAGATAGAATTAGAAACGATAACATCAGACAGATAACCAAAACAATACCAGTATTGGAACACATCAAAAGACAGCAGATCAAGTGGTTTTCACACGCTTCCAGACTACCGACATATAGCATGCCACAAATGGCCATGACACATAGACATAACGGTTATAAAGCCAGAGGCAGACCATGTAAAAGATGGATCACAGAAATCAAAGAAGCCACAGGAACAAGCTTACAAACAGCGCACAAGAAGGCCATCTCGAGAGAACTCTTCCACCCCTGACGCCGCAAGGCAAACAAGGGACACAGCGTATAGATAGATAGATAGAATGAACTTGATTTGAAAATAGCAATTCATTTTATTATATTTAAAGCAATGTAATTAATTTGAAGTTAACCATGTGTTCTATAATGTGTGCAACCAGCAAAACTTTATTACTTTGTTCCAAGTTTAGTCTATATAACGTGAAGAGCAGTATGTGATTGCTTACAGTGCAGTGTTCATTTATGATGCCATAATAAAACTTTACTACATTTTCGCTGCAAGTGAAATTACAACATAATTCTTCATTTCTAAAACAATGTAAGAGTTACAACTAACAGTACCGTAGATACTGTATAAGGGGGCGTGGTGTAAATAAAACTTTACACTTCATTATGATAGAACTTTTAAGATAATAAACACACTATTTCCAGTAGTTTTACCATAGTTTACAGTTCTAAATATTTTTTAGTTGTAAATATCATGTTTCACTTATCAAATGTCATGTTTTACTTACCAAAGTTTAGTTTAGAAACTTTCCATCCCTCTACGGTATTTACGTATCTACGGGCGTGGCAACCATCACTCAGTTTGTTATAATACTCTTCATTTAGTATATCTTCTTATACATTTTGTATATCTTTTGTTTTAAAGGAAGATTTACAATTTTGTAGGTGACACTAATCAATTAATTATTTATTAAACAAATCTGCCACGGACATATGAATAGAAGTAAGGACTAACTACAGTATTTGACATCTGAATACAAGAAAGGACTAACTACGGGATTTGACATATGAACACAAGCAATGACTAACTACGGGATTTGACATATGAATACAAGCAAGGACTAACTACGGGATTTGACATATGAATACAAGCAAAGACTAACAACATGATTTGACATCTGAATACAAGCAGTGAATAACTACAGTATTTGACATCTGAATACAAGCAGTGAATAACTACAGTATTTGACATCTGAATACAAGCAGTGAATAACTACAGTATTTGACATCTGAATACAAGCAACGACTAACTACTGGATTTGACATATGAATACAAGCAAAGACTAACAGCATGATTTGACATCTGAATACAAGCAGTGAATAACTACGGGATTTGACATCTCAATACAAGCAGTTAATAACTACGGGATTTGACATCTGAATATAAGTAAGGACTAACTACAGGATTTACATCTGAATACAAGCAAGGACTATCTACAGGATTTGACCTCTGAATACAAGCAAGGACTAACTACGGAATTTTACATCTGAATACAAGCAAGGACTATCTACAGGATTTGACCTCTGAATACAAGCAAGGACTAACTACGGGATTTAACATCTTAATACAAGCAAGGACTAACTACGGAATTTGATATCTAAATACATGCAAGGACTAACTATACAATTTTCCACGTAACAACAGCAGGCGGTTGTAAATAATCACTGTCGGGATATTACTTACAGTATACACATGTCCCACGTAAATGATATAGTCCTGAATATTATATAATTATACTCACCGGCAAAATCCTTCCAAATTGATTCTATTTGATTTTACCCACGATTTCAATTTGCTGTCGACTCAAAGTATACACACAGCGACCAATGAAAATTACAGAAAAAGTCAAATAACGTCACTTTCTAAGGATCATTCGGTTAGTCCACTTGACTATAATTTATGAGAGACTCGTAAATTTTCTAGCTACGCTGATAAAAAGTGGTTCAATACCATATTAATCAGTTTACAAGTCTCTATATTAACGTCCAAAAACGTATGGGAAAACTAGTAATTAATGGTAATTAATACAATTTTTGTTTGCAACAGCCAGCTACTGTGACGTAAACTCCGTAGCTCGTCCTTGTTCCTTACAAAATGTTGGTGATTATGTTCAGCAAAAATGTAATCTCTGTATCTGATGTAGGCTGCAACGGATGTAGAACACGATGCTCTGTTTCTTTTGTTTGTCTACCTCGTTCTTTCATGCTAGTCAGGGTCGATATCTCCACTTCAATGTTTTCATTATGCCTACAACAGTGATATATAGTGTGAGTACATTTGTTTATCCACCATGCTACTCTGTGTCTAAAATACATTAGCTATTTTTATTATAAATTATCTAAATAGTTAACTTTATTTTCGAATTTGTTCAGAACGTTTACATTCGTCTTCATTGTGCAGACATGGTTGCAGTAGGGAATTGCGTACATAAGTGAGGTTAGCTCTACATAGTAAGTGAAAAGCATATGGAGTGCGTACATTGCCTGAATATCTAATTCATGAGGCATCAGATAAATTAAATGTGCTGCTGTAGATGTTTTTCGTTAATGGTTTTGCTTTTTGGGGTTTTTATAATTAACTCTTGTTCTTCCAGTTATATTAATTTTTTATCCATGACCACGCCCTCGTGTTTGTATTTTGTATTGGGACGAAGCCAATAAATATAATATCTACATTTGGAGACATAATGAATTTAAATATTTAGTAAGAATAGAGGGGTACTCAAACTACTGGTTCCCAACCCATATGTCGAGATCAAAATTGGAGCGCGAAGAATTTTCTGTAGTGTCGCCAACTGAAACATTCAACTAAAAAAATGTAATTTTAAAGCAAATTTCATCCGAGTTTGACTCATCTTTGCTTTAATATACGTCTGTGAGAGGGATTCTCAACGATTCATTTTAAAACCAAAATACAAATCAACAGATACAGTGTTGCGTGACATGAGGTTGACATTAATGTTTACTCAAATGCGAATTGTGAAGCTCGTTAACAAATTACAGTTTCAATTACACCATTAAATATGTCGCATGTTACATTATATATTATGTTATACTGTGCTTTTTTTAATATTTTGTTGTGATAGAGCAAACACCAACACGATATGATAATATACTACATGATTATATGTTATACATTGCTTCTGGTAGAATCACTAACTATATGTTATGTTATGTTATGTTCCTCCAGGGCCATAGGCGGCGCATAGGGCAGAAACCATAGCTTTCCATTTCTGTCTTTGTGTTGCCAGGTCTTTCAATTGTTACGTGTTGTTTAGGTTCATTGACATGCCTTCTCTATTAATGGTTCTTCGTAGAGTTTCTCTAGGTCTCCCTCTTCTTCTTACTCCAGGTGGCACCCAATATAGTGATTGCTGGGGAATTCTTAGGCTGTTCATTCTGAGAACATGGCCGATGTAAGTCCAACGCCTTTGTCTAATGAAGGAAGATATATAGGTTTGTTTGCTTTCCTCTCTTATAGTAGTGTTAGATTTAAAGTCACTCCACTTAACGTTCAGAATGGTACGTAGGCATTTGTTTTCAAAGGAGTCGAGTCTTTTATCTCGACTAACTATAACAAATGTCAATATTTCTCGTACTTTTCATGGCAGACTGACCGGATTGTGGATTTCTGTCAGAAAAACCAATAAGTTTCGGTAGATTTCAACATTAGAGATTTTAGTAGCCCGAAGAATGTCAAGATGGTATTCTATCTCACTCCATGTGTTATGGTCTGTCCCTGTATCTCGTTGTTAAGTTGTTTTTTTTTTGTGTGTTGAAACCCACCTACCTATTTTTGTATATCTTGACATTTTGCCCAGTGTTACCCCAGCCACATACTTCCTGTTTAGGGTTGTTACCCTACACTGGAATATTTATCCCATGTGAAGGATACTCTCACCAATTGAACACTTTGGGTGTCTTTATGCTCCATGCTGGACTGACAGCCTGGCTGAAGGTCATAAAGTTGGTGATTTCATATTGAGATTGTCTTTAATTAAAAGCGTGACAATTCTTTTCAACCAATAAACATAAAGTCTGATTTTCGGCGAATTTACGCGTATATGGACACAATAACTTATCGGCTCACCAGGTATGAAGACATTTTCCATTAATTCGGTGCGAACCTTATACATGTTGAGAAACCTAGAATTACCCATGTAAATTTAACACAGTGGTGCAGCAATTGCCTGATAAAATACAAACTTGATTTATAGGTGGTGGTGAATTGTTAGCAATTTTTCCTTTCTTAAACGGATTTAAATAAGCATGTGTATTAACACCTACCATGTTTAGCATTATATTATGTGATATGTTAGATCTGGCTTTCAGAGATCTAGACTTCTCAGTAGCAATCAGATAATGCATTGATGGAAACAATGTTAACCTTTGCGTAGTCCAAATTATACATCATCGGGGATCTACCTTTTTGTAGATGTCCTAAATGCCAACTCTGAGGCTGATCTACAAAGTATAAAATATACAGATTCTTCAAAATATGTACCAACTTTGAGCTTACTAATAATCACGGAGAATACATAAGTTATGTTGAAACAAGGACTTGGCAAAATCTACCAATAGCCCTGCATAAAGAATGAAAATTGACAAATTTTGCTGACAAAAGACTGAAAATTGTGAATGGATTTACATAGCAAAGTAGTACATTATCACATAATGACATCATTGATGATGAAGTGTATGCCAGGATCTTCAAGTCAAGCAGCACTTTCCACACTGTAAACCAACTTCAGCGCTAGTCATTTCTCAACCCAATTATTTACTTATCTTGGGCTTCTTAAAAACGCATTATTAATTTTATTATTTTTTATTACTTATTGTTATTATTATTATGGTTGAATTTTGGTCATCGTCGATTACGGCGGACGAGCATCATTAATGTATGGCTCAGAAACATGGACAATAAACAAACAATTAGAAGAAAGAATTGATGTAGTTGAGATGTGGACATATATAAAGAACGTTATGGAAAGAAATGGGAAAAAAACAAAGAGGTTCTACCAACACTTAATATGAAGAAAAAATTATTAAAGGAAATAAAGATCAAGCAAATAAAATAATTTAGACACATTTAAAGACAGGACACTTTGGTGAAGACCATATTTGAGGGTAAAGTCGAAGGGAGGCGAGCTAGAGGTAGACAAAGATACAAGTGGGAGAGTAATATCACAAGATGAACAGATTTTAGCATAGTGCACCACCAAGATAAGAAACAGGGGATGTTGAAGGTATGTTGCAGCCAATATTCGTTGCGAAGACGGCACTTTATGATGATGACATTCTATAGTTTACTCTCTCCACATACCGTAATTTACCACGACTATACATTCTATATTTTACTCTCTCTCTCTCTCTCTCTCTCTCTCTCTCTCTCTACATACCGTAATTTACTCCGCCATTGTTACTGTCATTACTCACAACAGTATATTATCGTATTATACTGTCTGTATTTATAACAATGTCTCTATTCATTCTACTGTTTCTGTGCCTCACAATGTACTATTTCATTCCGCTGTCTGTACTTTCTTCTTCTTCATCGTTCGATCTCAAACTCCCGCTGGATCTCCCTTGCAACAAGACCATTGTCCTACTAAATTTCTAGCAGGATGTAGTCCAGAGAATGGAAATGCGTTGTGTCGCCGTTTTATTTGCGCCAATGGCCCGACACATCCGTCTTCGGCGGGGCTGTCTGTACTTAATAGGTTGGATTTTAAACACCATATTAAGAAGGAAGTTAGGTTTTTCGGCCATGTGAAGACACGATGGCATCGAAAGAGTGTTGTTGGAGGGGACGATAGGAGGCAGTAGAGGCAGAGGTCGGCCAAGACGTCGTTGGACAAAAGGTATTCAGGAATGCATGCACATGTCGCTAGAGGAAGCAGGACAACTTGCCAGAGACCGCCGGGGATGTCAGAAGATTCATAAGGAAGATTTCGTTCTGGAAAGAATGCGTCACATGATAATGATACATATAATTCTTCTGCGTTCGTTCTCAAACTCCTGCAGATTTGCAGGTTGTAGTCCAGAGAACGGAATGCGATGTGTCATGGTTTACAGCATTGCTGCGATATATGCGCCTTTCGGACTGACACATCCGACTTCAGCATGGCTTTGGGTCACTGGCCCTATAAGAGATGGGACAGCCAACCCCATCTCATAACCTCCTTAGTCGCCTTTTACGACATGCATGGAAGGTAAAGAGTGTTGCTATTCTATGCTCCCCTTTTCGGCCCCGGCAACACACGGGCGATACATATACTTAATATAGCTATTTCGTAATTCTCATGTTACTGTCAACAATTACCTAGAGTTCAATTTTCATTTTACTTTCTACATTTTGCATGAAATTAATTTTTCTATTTACTTTCTGCATCTATCATTGTTCCTCGTGATTCACTCTTTGCGTATCGATAGCAATTTGATTATTTTACTGTCTCTCTTAATTTACTATCGTAATATTATATATAACAAATCATAATTATTATAATTCATTACAATTTAGGTATTCTAATGTACTTGCTATAGTTTGTTTGCTTTCCCGCTCTATTGTGTGTGCTTCTCATAATTTACTCCTTCAAGTTACTCAGTTCTCTAATGTGTTTGAGCACTTCCTATGAACATTTCTATAGCGTTTGAACATTTCTATATACCTTGAGTAGCAAAACAATTTACGTTTTATAAGACATACATTCAATGTGCGAGTTACTAACTTCTAAGAGAAAACTATATATTATCAAGTTAGGGGTAGATTACTCCGAATTTTTATTACATTTTTGACAATTCTGAGTTGTTGGCCTCGTAACGTCGCAAGTTATTCAGCAGACACACTACATCACTATAGGTTGCTATCTTGATATCTTTTGCAATACCCGAAGATATGGGTTGTTTCCAACAAGCGAATGTATTTCTTCGTCACAGTGGACAGAAATTAATGGAGGCCCTCATAGTTTAGAGCAGAGGTATGCAGGCTTTTTTTTGTTGCTCGGGTGGATTACGCATTTTCGTATGGAATGTGGCAAAAAAGTGTTGTTTTATGGGTCTCTGGATAAGTTATCTGGTTCTCCAAGACGTGTTTTCTTAGATATGTGGCCAGTGCATATAGTACTTTTATATAAGCCTTGCGGGCCTGAAAAAAAAACAACATGGAAGGCCTAATTCACCGCGGACCTAATTTTGTCCACTACTTGTGTAGAAGCTAACTCACCTGCTACTCTACCAAGAAAGGTTTAATTTCTGTAGACGGCGTTGGTATCAATAGTTGTTTATAATAATAAAAAACTCCATGCTCGACTCAATCATCTGGGTACCAATGTTCATCCTATTTGAAGAACGAGCGATAGCTATATCACTGCTCTTCTACTTCTTCTTCCTCTTCTTCTTCTTTGTATTTTTCTTCTTCGTCTTCTGTGGTGGTTTTCACAACTCCTACTGTTTATCAGAATGATAGAGAACGGAATTTGTCATATTTTAAGATTAACTTAAAGCTGTATATAGGCCCGAAACAACCTATTGAGGCAAATCATTTTGCGTCACTTGCATCTACTCTATAGAAATGCAAGCACGCTCAACCCTCCTTACCCGTTTCCTATTGCATGTTACAATCTTAATGTTACTCTCTCCACCTCTTGTTATTATTGTTGTTGCTGTTGTTGGTATTTCGTTATTAATAATTACGAGCGGCTATCTCTCACTTCCTGTGTGCAATGTGGTGGTTTCTCCAGAACGTTAATTCTTACCCAGAAGACTCAAATTCTCAGCGGTGTTCACCAGAAGACTTCAATTCTCAGTGGTGGTGCACTAGAAGAATTCAATTCTCAGCGGTGCGCACCAGAAGACTCCAACTCTCAGAGATGTGCACCAGAAGACTCCAACTCTCAGCGGTGTGCACCATAAGACACCAACTCTCAGCGGTGTGCACCATAAGACACCAACTATCGGCAGTGTGCACCAGAAGACTCAAATTCTCAGGGGTTTGCACCAGAAGACACCAACTCTCAGTAGTGCGCAATGCTTTGAGAATACGTCTCCTACTGAGAGTTTTTAAATTATAAGGTTTATGCGGCATTTCTTTCATTCCACAACATGCAGAATTGGAGTTATAAATTTCAGCTCCCTTGAAACTTTTCTATCATTTCACAACATGCAGAGTCGGGAGTTCAACTTCCCTGCCAAGTATTCTTTCCTGTCACTGGTGTATATAACAATAGATCTCTGGGTCATAGTCACTTTGGTTTTTGGGGCAGCCAGGTATGCATTCCGTATCCTCCAAAGGAGCTCTCCAATTAGGCAAAACTAACATGTTTTCCTCTTCTAATTATGAGTTCTCCCAATGCATTGTCATGGTCTGCACATAACTGCTTTTCACTACACTTTATGTGCCACCTGTTCATAGCCATTGCACCACTTACACAACGGAATCTAGAACAATAGTCAGGGGCGGAACTCATGGTTTCAGCAGCGTGATATATAATGTTGGGGTTCTATAAATGTAACAAAACAAGAGGAAACGTAATTTTACAGATGAAGTTCTTTATTTTTTTCTTCTATTACAAGAGGATAGTCGCACTATATTTGTAGCCATCTTTACTAAGAATTAACTATTACGTGGATGAATAATCTGATATGGCAACAATGATACCAACAGAACTTCCGATTGCTGATATGCTACCATTATAAGCCTCGGCAACACACGTTTTGCCTCACTATTGCTTACGAGCTAAAACAAATGCTAATCAAGTAGTGTTTGGTCAGTCTGTAGCTAAGCATTTGAGTACTTACAAGTAAAACATTACAGGTAAAACTTTCTATGAATCTCATGTCCGGTTATGTGGCGAAGAAGCACACAGCTTGTCTTCGATGGTTAATGTGGTAGGTTCAATGTGTCAGATAAGTGAGTTCTTTTTACTCAGGCAGTTCTGCAAACAGGCATTTCAGAAATCAATGGCAGGCTACTGCACCTACATGATACCCAAAAAATAACTCTTGCAAAACATGCTCGATTGATTGCTGCATTTTAATATGATATGCCACCATTGTTTATGACCGAGCCATAACACAATTTTACCTTATATTCTCACATAGTCCATATTTTTTAGCTATGTATAGTTCATATTAATTATTGCAAATATATTCATTGATTACTATTTCGTCTATAATTCTTGTGATTATTATTATTAGTATTATTATTATTATTATTATTATTATTATTATTATTATTATTTCGTTCTGAAACTCGTGCCGATTTGGCCATATTTTGGCACCGTATTTTGCCAGCCATTGATTTAGAGGCAAAACGTTACCACATACAGCTGCTTCTTTTCTCAGACATTTTATAACAGGCCATAAATAAGTGCTCAGCCAATTGAATGAACACAGCCCATTTGAGCATGTAGTCTCCAAAAAGGAATGTCTGCACCCTTTTAAAATAGTTATCGAGAAAAGATCTATAAATAGCTTCCATTGTGGCGTTTCCCGACATTTAGAATTCTTCTTGTCAATATTATATTTCTCTTAAAACAACCATATCATCAAAATGTCCGATTTTGAATACATGGATCTATTTAATGGAAGGAAACAGGACACGCTGCATCGCGTATTGTATTTATCTAGGAGTTCCATCAGAAATACAATGTAACATTTTATTATATTAAAACTTGTATCTTGTTCTCTCACTCGCCTGGAATCTTTCATCTGTTCATCTGCTTCATTCATCGCAACTATGTGGCTGTTCTTGTATTCAACGTAATCTTGCTGCATCCATCATACAATGTCCGGTTGTGCTCTTACACTGACTTGTATTTGTACATATCTTATGTCTATTTAGTTCCCTCAAAATATTTTGTATCCTTATTGTCAAATTACATATTTTTGTTACTGCTTGTTTCAAAATGATATCTCTTCGAAGTCTGATTGCAGTCTGTTTAACGGAACTATAGACATGAACTTGCCTGCGATAGAAAACAAAAATATGCATCTATGGTTGTCACAAACTTGTCAATTTTTTTAATTTATTTTTTAAAAACCATTTTAATTATTGGTTATAATTAAGTGATAGTGGCATCCTTGAAATCTTAAGATATCGTTTCCTGGCGCAACATTTCATGAAAGTGCTCAGTTAATTTAACGACAATAACGGGCTCCGAAGACGTACAATGTTGTTGGAATAGAGTTAATATGGCGCTTTTCCTCTACACATATGAAATATAGCCTTCTCAACCCCTATCGAACAAGTAGGTTCTGGGAGTGAGTGGTTGGTTAATTGATGATTGTACAAGATGTGCTATCACCTCGTCATTGTTTATGGAAGAGCGGTTTAGTAAACTATGATAGATTCTGGCAATCCAGTAACCACGACCTTCAATGATCATAATGGTGCCAGCTTCCTATAGTTGTAATGGGATTAATTCAACCGTGACCAAGATGGGAATAATTTAACTGTACCATGGGTTCGGTTTAATATAGTTTATATTTTACTCTCTTCACAAACGACATTTTACCCCGTTTATACATCCTATAGTTTATTCTCTCCATATACGACAATTTACCCCATTTATACAATCCCTACAGTACGCTCTCTACATACCATACTATGCATTGTGTATACATCCCATAATTTGCATCCTATAGTACCCCCCATTTATACATTGTATTTTAATCGGCAAGTAAGAACACTATAACCACTTTCCTGAAAACCACACCCGTAGAAATAGTCCACGTATATTCAGACGGATCCGCACAAAACGCAAAAGAAAATGATGGGCATGGAGATGTGATAAAATAACACAAACCCAGAAAACCACCCAAAAGTATTTGGCGACATCTGTTCTAATTACGCAGTAGAGATAATAGCATTGGAGGAAGCTCTGTGCCAAATCTTTGTAGACTTCGAGAATGGAACTACACTACCTGAAAACATAGTCATATTCTCATACTAAAAAGCCGTAAACCAGGCCCTGGAGAACAAAAAGAGAATACATGGTTGCAGCATCAACAGACAAATTGATAAGCTATTCACCTGCGGCATAGAAGTCACCCTCCAATGGATACATGGTCTTGTGGGGATCCCTGGAAACGAAACTGTTGATAAACTATCTAAGAGAGGTTCCATTCAATTTCCCCCAAAAAATCTCCCTACAAACATGCAAACACATCCTAAGAAACAACTACACACTGGAATGGCTGCGGTATCGGTCCTGGTCAAAGACTCAGTAACAGAAACCCAAGCTTGTGGACAAAACAATTCGGAAGAGCACACCAGAGCCTCACATTCCAACTAAGAAGAGACCACGCAGTAGTTAAAAACCACCTGAACAGAATACATACATCACACGAATCAAATTGCCGACACTAACGTACAAGACAAGACCATTGATCAACTATTACTGCAGTGCCCATAACTAACAGACACCCCACAAGAATTATTACCACCTCTTCCAACTATACACAACATACTCTTCCTATCTGCATCACAGCTGAGAAGGACATGTCCATTCGCCAGAAAGGAATTGCCTGCTCACAGCAAAAGGGATTGAATCATCATCACATATATAGTTAACTCTCTCCACATGCGACAATTTAACTAGTCTATACATCCTATAGTTTAACTCTCTCCACATGCGACAATTTAACTCGTCTATACATCCTATAGTTTAACTCTCTCCACATGCGACAATTTAACCCGTCTATACATCCTATAGTTTAACTCTCTCCACATGCGACAATTTAACCCGTCTATACATCCTATAGTTTAACTCTCTCCACATACGACAATTTAACCCGTCTATACATCCTATAGTTTAACTCTCTCCACATGCGACAATTTAACTCGTCTATACATCCTATAGTTTAACTCTCTCCACATGCGACAATTTACAACGTCTATACATCCTATAGTTTAACTCTCTCCACATGCGACAATTTAACTCGTCTATACATCCTATAGTTTAACTCTCTCCACATGCGACAATTTACAACGTCTATACATCCTATAGTTTAACTCTCTCCACATGCGACAATTTAACCCGTCTATACATCCTATAGTTTAACTCTCTCCACATGCGACAATTTACAACGTCTATACATCCTATAGTTTAACTCTCTCCACATACGACAATTTAACTCGTCTATACATCCTATAGTTTAACTCTCTCCACATACCACAATTTAACCCGTCTATACATCCTATAGTTTACTCTCCTACATACCAAAATTTATGCCACGAAATGAAAACATCAGAAGACTAATAAACACAATGCCAAGCCTGGGTTACGTCAGAGGCAATATACATCATGTTTCCAGACACCCATCTGATAGTGTACCTCAAAATCATTGCTACACAGACAGGGTGGATATAAAACCAGGGGCAGACCCTGCACAAGATGGACTACAGAAAAAAAAAGTCACGAAAGCAAACATATATGAGGCACAGAAAAAGACTGTCTCCAATAAACTCTCCGCGCCCCTGACGCTGCAAGGCATTTAGTGGAATAAAGTTCCCTCTGTTTGACTGATTTTATTCACTCTGTTTAGCCTCTCTCTCTTTCTATGTCTTCATTTTCCTTCTATCCATAGAGTGACTCTCCTCCCTTCTACCGAATATCTTCATACTTCGCCTCTCCTACGGCCATTGTTTTCTGTGACAAAAATGAAGCTGATAAAAAATTTCAATAAAATGACAAACAAAAGCAAAACCGATTTCAAATAATTATTTGAACTAAATGTCGGTTCTCGTAGACGGATATCAGTTTACAGAGCTGTGCTACATGCTACCTCACTGATACAGCCATTAAATTCATGCGCACGAATATCGAATTATCAGTATTGCCTTCATCTTTCATATTTTTGTTCTTCTCTACTTTCCTTTATTAAATTCCCTTTCAATTTTTCACCCCTTCTATTCTTAATTTTTATGTATATTTTTCTTCCCCATTTTCTTCATCCTCTATCATTTTCTTATTCTTCCTTATAATTAACTCTCTCCTTCGAACCACTTCCATTCAAATGCACCTCCTTCTCTCTCTATATCACCATGCTGTTAGTGCTTTGCTTCTATACCTCCTCTTATAAATCTATGCCTTTTCTATTAATTTTTCCATCTTTCTTTATTCAATATTTAATATCACCTCTCTTATTTTCATGTCCTCTGCTTCTCTCTACTTTCATCACTATTTTTTGTTCTCAAATTCCAAGCAGGCAGTTTTAAAAAAATATTTTTTTGTGATTAGCGATTCCAATTTCGAGCTGTAGTTCTTTGTATCAATCCTGAAAGTGTTTGTTTGCTGTCAGATCATCTCTTGATCTGAAATATCGTATCATCTGTTTATTTGTTATTTCAATTTTTAGTCATAATTCCCGGCATATTGCTTGGCGGAAGGAAGCATTTAATCAACTCAGAAAAGAGTACTCAATGTTTGGGGGACATGGGAAAGAGGGAGACAACACAGCGGACAAGAGAGACATGCAATTATTGATATCATAACTGCATTTTAGTGAAAAAATATCAAAATGAGACACTCATTTTTCAGGTATTATGAGAGGGTGATGTTTAGTACACGACATTTGAGGCATGGGACAGAAGATTGCAATTACTAGAAAATTCTGAAATGTTCAACTTATGTCAAAGAAATATGATAACATCCAAATTGATATCATCATCATCAAGTGCCGTCTCCACAATTGACATCACTTGAACACAAATGTTTGCGTAAATCTACAATTAGATCACTGTATATAAGTGTTCCAACGATGCGAATTATAAAACGCTACATATATTCTATATTAATGTATGGCTCAGAAACATGGATAATGAACACAGTCAGAAAACAGAATTGATTCCTTCGAAATATGGATACATAGAAAAATATGGAGAATTTCATGGAAGGAGAAGAAAACAAACAAAGAGGTTCTGACAACGCTGTGTATGATGCCAGAACTATTAAGGACAAACGCCCAGAAGTCTTTGCTTTATTGAAGTATTAACTCTGCAGTTACACTTCATGTGATTTTGATCCCCCATAAATGTGTGTATGGTTTCATGCTCTTACTTTCAAACCATGACGACTCTACAATGTGCAGTACTTTGAGAAGAGACCTCCTACTCTAAGTGGTTAGAAAGTATGTTACGTCATTTTAAGCAGATATAAAATCTCATCAAAGTCTGCAATAATTTGCTTCTCACCGTGATCTTTCTTTTTCTTTTCGCTTTATAACAATGTATGCCTTGCATCGTCAGGGGAAGAAGAGTTCTCTGGAGACGGCCTTTTTGTGTGTTCCATATATGTTTGCTTTCGTTGACTTCTATTTCTGTAATAGATCTTTTGCATTGTCTACCCATGGAATTATATCCATCGTATCTGTATAGCAATGATTTTTTGCGGCACTGTCTGATGGTAGTCTGGAAGCGTGTGAAAACCACTTATTCTGTTGTTTTCTGATGTAATCCAGGATTGGCATTATGTTTGTTAGTCTTCTGATATTTCCATTTCTAATTCTCTCTTATTGCTACTCCGAGAATTATTAGTAGACAAATCATATCTATTGTAACAAGTTTACTTTTATCCTTTGTTTTTTGGGTATCCATGATTGAAATTGTTAGCTTAGTGATTGTATGATGATCATTTTATGTAGTTCAATTTTTGTGTTCATGTTCACATTTTTGTTTTGTAAAATAAGAGACATATGTCATAAGATCTGGTATGCTATGTTGCATCTATGTTGGATTTCTTTGGTGTGTTTCCCATTTGATGATACGATGCTTCCAAGATTAGTGAGTTCTTTCACCTGTTTAAGATGTTGGTCATCGATTGTTCTTCTTCTTCTTTCGTTCACTTGAAACATGTCAGTATCTGTAATTCTGTCTCCTTAATAAAACTCACTGTCTTTTGTAGTTCATACAGTGTCCCATAGAGTTTTGATTCCAGTGTTGTTTCCTCTGGCCAATATGTCTGCCTCAGCGTTTCATGCTCAGAACACTCTTGAAGTATATGTTTGGCACTCTGTGCTGCCTGTCCACATGTACACATGGCCGTGTTGCCAATCATGAACTTTGTATACATGTGACTGCGGAGTTGGTTGTGTCCTGTTCTGAGACGTAGAATTATAACTTGTTCCGGTCTGTTCATAATATGATAGTCATCTTGCGTTGCTGTTTGTGGCTTTCTTATTGACTTGATCAATTGTTTTTTATGATGGTAGGTGATTGGTATATCTGGTTGGTCTTCGGTAGCACCCTCCTTAGCCAGTTGGTCTGCTTTTTCATTTCCTGGTATTCCACAGTGAGAGGGTATCCACTGCATGGTTACCCTATACTGGTAAGACAATTCGCTAAGTAGTTTTTTCAAGTCTGTTAGTTTTCCAGACAGGAGAGCTTGAAGCACTGACCTTGCATCTGTCAGGAATACCACAGGCTGTAGGTCAGAGTTGGAGTTCAGCAGTTTTTTAGCTGCCACACTAATTGCCTGGATTTCAGCATCATAATTATTGCAGAATTTTCCTGTTGGTGTTCTGATGGTATCTCTAGGCTTGTGTGAATATTCTATATATACACCTGCACCTCCAATCCTCACAGCATTCTGTGCTGACCCATCTGTGTACACTCTGACCCATATATCTTGTGGATATTCCTCATCCAGGAAACTGACCATTCGCTGCACACTGTTCTGTTCGTCCTCGCTTAGTATTCCTTTCACATAGGTCTGAATGTATATTGGCATTCCATGGCTTTCACTCCACGGGGTTTGTTCTGGTACAGACCTTAAGGGGCTATCAACTTCAGGTAGGTCTGTAAGTTGTCTACGGAGTCGTTTAGCTTGATGGATAAAGCTGCTCCTTTTCAGTCGCCCCATTGCTAGATTTTGGAATCTTTCCTTCATTGGATGACTAGGCATACACTGGAACTTTTCTGCCTGAATTAGTACTTTTGTGTCTCTGCGTTTGCATTCTTCCCATTTTCTGCATCTCTGCTATGGGTGTTGATTTCATTGCTCCCAACATTATTCTAAGTGCCTGGTTTTGCACTTTATCTAGATATTGTAATGTGGTGTTTACTTTACTTTAATAAACTTTACTAAGTATATTTCCACTGGCTCCCCATGTGGTTCCACTTAGTTTTCTCAGGATAGCTAACTTCCTCCTGGCTTTTGTTGTTGCTTTGTTTATGTGCTGCTTCCATGTCAGCTTATCATCAAAAGTAACTCCGAGGTATGTGGGTTGTTTGTCTTCTTTCAAGAGTTCTCCATCTATTTGATATTACCGGCTTTTTGTTTTGATGAGAGGGTAAAGAGTGTAGTGCTGCGCTTATCTGTGTTAATGTTGACGCACCATCTATTAGCCCATAAGGTTAGAGCATCGATAGTTCTTTGTATTTGTTTAGTGGCCACTGTCGCATGTTCTTCCGTGCACCATATCACCAGGTCGTCAGCATACATTGCCACTTTGATCCCATGTGGTAGTTCAGCAACTAGGTCATTGATGTAAACCAAAAAAGTGTGGGTGACAGGACTACTCCCTGGGGTACTCTATGACGCAGTAGAACTTTCTTGCTCTTTGGACCTTCTAATTGTACCCTGGCTCTTCTATTATGCAGGTATGCTTTTACCCATTTGTACATTCTTGAGCTAACCCTGCAATTTCGCAATTTCTTTAGGAGCCCTTCTTTCCAGACTTTATCAAATGCTTTTCTGAGGTCTATCCATGCTGCTAGTACCAGTTTCTTATCTTGGAAGGCATCGATAAAAATAGTAGTTGCTCTATTTTTGCGATTGACATTATCTCCGTTTTCTCTATGTTTATCTTCATGTTAAAATTCCTACATGTAGTGTGAAGTGTATGTATATGTTGTTGTAGTTGTTCTTCTGATGTTGCTTTAGTTCTTGATCGTCTGCAAAAAGAAGTTCACTCAGGAGGTTGTTTAGATTTCTTCATTGGAGTCAGCAGTGTTACATATACCATCTATATATGTAATGAATAGTCTGCAAGATAGAATATATCCTTGTCGCAATCCTTGCCGTATGTGGAATGTTGTCTTCTTCTGAGAACTCGACATGTGTCTTTCGAGAGTTTTATTTCTACATTGTCGGTTTTCTAGACCAGTCACAATGTCGTTTCAGAGTCTCTGAATCGTTAAACCGTGTTCTAATTTATCATGTTCAGAAAAATAAATCACATATTCCATTTATAAAGCACAGAAACACTGAAATTTACTTGCTTTTAGGCAAGCAGGGATAACAAAATAAAACTGGGACTCTAAACAAAACAGTGACAAAGAGGAATAGCATCATATGAGTGCTATAGAAGAGTTATGAGAACTCTTTCCATAGATTATAACAAGGCAAACAAACTAGGAGGTGTTAAGAACAACAAACGTCCAGGAAGGTTGGCTTCTGAACACCATAGTAAAGAAAAAGCTAGTTTTTTCGGTCACATTAAGAGACACGGCGGCTTGGAGAGAGTGTTACTGGAACGGATGATAGAAGGCAACAGGGGCAAAGGCCGTCCAAAATATTGGACAAAAGAATGCCTGCTCATGTCACTAAAAGAGGCGGGACAATTCGCTCAAGACGACGGAGAATTCAAGAAATCAATAGAGAAGCCTACTTTCTGAAAAGGATATGTCATTTGATGATGATTATGATGATGATGACGATGATGAGATAACAAACCTTCATCCCACTGAATTGTCTTCCTATGCTACGCTTGCGCTTTAACGTTCTTGTTATACACGATATGCTACACATTTCCTTTTCACATGTTCCTTATGAATACGGTGTGCCTTCTGATGCAAGGAAGCAGCTCCTTTTTGTGTTAACTGCTTTCAAGATTTTTTCATTGCACTTTTTAATTCTCCATAGTGTTAAATATAATTATTCTTTAAACAAACAATTTTCGCTGTGTCTTCTACATATCTTTCCTACTTTGCGTATTGTCAACCATTCACTCCCGTCCATCAAGCTTTCTCGCCCCCGAATGGTAATATAGTAATTCAGGGTGCACAGTATAGGGTCACTGTCTTTTTCCAATATACGTCCGTAGAAGGCAGATAAGGAAGTTGGGTAACGGCTGACAGCCTGTTATCCGTGGAAAAAATCATTGCAGCTCTATGTTTTAACATTTCGTGCTTTTATATTGTGTCAAAAGTTTTCCATGGATAACGGAAAGCTGTAGGTTAAGTGACCATTTCACCTTTGTCCTTTATGTGGCAGAAATCTAGGCTGTGAGAAATGGTAGGTGTGAAATTACACAGACGGATCAACAGATCTGCTCCAAGAATGATGAACTAGTTGACCCAGACGTATATGCTGTAATTCTAGCAGAAATCCTGGTATACCAAATGTTACCTGGTTACTCAACTGAGGACGTACCTATGCTTTAGTCACGACAAAATCATTACTTCCGTTATTCAATGTTCAAACTCAAAGAAGTATTAGTCACACCGTGTCTAAGATTTGGATCAGTCAAAGGTAAAGATCGTTCTATAGCATATAGTGTTGTAAAGGTGGAAGTATACTCTACCTTACATTACTACTAACCTCTACAGTACTACTTACAGTATTACTAGGATGTGTTTCCCAATCCTACAAATTGTTTACTCTCCCGTGTGTTGACGGGACTCGATAGAGGAGCAAAGAATAGCACTACTGTGAGCTGGCATGAATGTTGAAAAAGGCGACTGATGAGATTTACGTAGCGTAGATAGTTGTCCTATTCCATAGAAGATCAATATGATTCAGAAGCCATGATTCAGAAGCCAAGCTTCAGTTCGACGCATTGAAACGAAACTCGCTGATGTCGCAGTCAATCTGCAATCCATGACAACGCATTCTACATCCTATTCAACTACGTCCTGATAATCTATAAGAGTTTGAGAAGAACGCAGAAGAAGAAAAAGGTTATCAACTCTGCTGTCCTGTAGCCGTCTCTATAGATAGAATATAGTTGAATGGATTCCCTTTGTATGATAAGCCAAGCGATAGCGGCTAATCTTACTCCACCAACTTAAGCTGATTACATTAGGATTAAATATCTTCTCCATTTTGTACTAAATGTCCTCTTTTTAAACATCCCAGAAATGTTTATAAATAACATCAAAGTTCCAGCACATCAAGAAATAGCAAGGTACATTCCTTCATCTTATGCTATTACATAATTTCATAAGCTTTTCATCTTTCGACGTGGCATCGAGGATACAAATTGTCGAGTTTCACAACTAATCATGATAAGATCAATACCAAGAACATCAAATCCGATCTTCTCGAATCGTGTTCAAGTTCGAACAACTCGTTATCTCCCTTTAAAATGTGGCGAGTAAATATGATTTTTCTCTGATTTTCACAAATACAATAGCGGCAGATCTAATGTATGAAGAATATGTCAATGGAAAACAAATTGAAAAGGAGTAAAAATAGATTAGTTCAAGTGCAGAATGTGCTGTGAAAATTGATTTCCATAGTTTTTGTGTGTGATTTCAGACATTAATAGAAACGTTAGATTTAAATAGCGCAGTGTTGCAACAACAAGTACACATTGCAAATTTAAACAAACTAAATGAAGAATCAATTAGAAAATAAGTATGCTTAGAAATGACAAAACTATACGATTCACTACTGAAGAAGATAGGGTGCATATAACATGGATGAAACACATTTTTTTTAAAAAGCAGTAATAAATACAATACACTCGAAGTTTTGAAGAAAACGACTAACAATAGGAATGGTCAAGAGAACACCATAGGGAAATTAAGAAGTCAATAACTATGTAGGTCAAAATAAGATAACTGGGATAATGTAATATGGTTTCTTATTTAACTAATAATAAACAATTAATAAAAAATAATTTTAAAAAAAAAGAAATAACAGAAAATAAATGAACACGGATTTCGGTTTCTGATATTTCTGGCGTGTTCAAATGAAAACGGGACTTGTGGATTTATTTAAAAAGTATCATACGCAATTTAATATTTTCAACGGAATTGAACAAAGCAACCACTTGTGAATAAGAATGCACCTGGGTTCATCAGAAAAAATCTCCGTATGCATTTAGGCAAGCATCCCACTGTTTAGGTAGACGTCGAATGCCGTCCGAGAAAAAGTTGCGTGGCTGTTCTCTGAACCATGTGGTCACCGCTGTCTTCACGTCTGCGTCGCTGTTGAATCGCTGTCCCTTTAGTGCTTTCTTCAGTAGTTAAATAAGAAATAATATTACGTTATCCAGATTATCGATCTCTTCTTGGTTATATTACTGCAGCACTCTTCCATCTTATTGGATATCCTCTAACAGTTTGGTTATTTATAAAAGAAAAAAGAAACTCTATAAAAGCCAAAAATACACTCTATAAAAGCCAAAAATACACTCTATAAAAGCCAAAAATACACTCTATAATTCTTGGACTAAATATAAGAAGCAAGACAACTATAGTAAATATCAAAGTGCTAGAAAGTGTGTTAAAAAAAAGTAATCAGAAATTCAAAAATTGAAACTTTAGGAAGGTCTACGGAGAACAACTAACGAACATTTGCAGAGAATGACCCTGAGATTTCTTCAGAAGCATGAAGGTCATGAGAATGAGATATTAGCCATTAATCATAAGGTCTTATATAGTCGACGGTCTCGGTATACATGTAAACAAACACTTTCTTATAGCTACGATGCACCCATGTATCTAGTAAAGTTAAACGTGTTTCTGCCTGCGAAGCATACAGGCTAATTAGTTCACAAAAGTTGGTGGCCGTGTTTCAGTAGCACCGGCGAAGATGTATATCGTATTTTTTTAATAACATTGTCTTATATTTGTATACAATATTTGATCTATTAGATTTCCTGAAACCGAGATGAAGTCCTTCCTATCCGACTTATCAGAAGTATAAACTGTTGTGAAACATGTGTAACCTTCATCTGTAGAGAGGTAAAGGTTGATACAGCGTAAAGGACTGACTTCATTGTACACGGGATGCCGCACATGTACTCCGCCCCCCCCCCTCCTCAACGAATAGTACCACGCATAGCAAGTAACTCGGTAACTTCATAGATTACCCCTGGGATCGCTGAATACATTCATAGGTTACCTCACTCATGAAAAGTGGAATTGTGTACTGGGACCGTCAGTTAACGTGTAATGGCGACTACACTCAAGGAGAGATCTGAGCATCTACGGACTTGTCCGGAGTGCAGTGAAGATGATCAACGACTAACTAACTATAAATTACCCCAGGGATCGCTGAATACATTCATAAATTACCCCAGGGATCGCTGAATACATTCATAGATTACCCCAGGGATCGCTGAATACATTCATAGATTACCCCAGGGATCGCTGAATACATTCATAGATTACCCCAGGGATCGATGAATACATTCATAAATTACCCCAGGGATCGCTGAATACATTCATAGATTACCCCAGTGATCGCTGAATACATTCATAGATTACCCCAGGGATCGATGAATACATTCATAAATTACCCCAGGGATCGCTGAATACATTCATAGATTACCCCAGGGATCGCTGAATACATTCATAGATTACCCCAGGGATCGATGAATACATTCATAAATTACCCCAGGGATCGATGAATACATTCATAGATTACCCCAGGGATCGCTGAATAAATCATCTTCCAGCAATACTCAGAAATATCCGTGAAAAGTTCCAATTTATAAACAAAGACGTCACTAGCTGGGTTAGAACCTGCGAACTCATGAGAACAAAATGAACTGCTTAACCACTACACCAGAAATATCCGAAAACCAATTTTCAATTCATTGGAAGTAAAACCAGAATTGCAAACAATGCAGACCGGCACCAAGAAAAATCATATCACTATATTTATATTGGAGACAAAAACAAAATTACAAATATGAAGGAATACCACACAAGAAAAAAAGTATCACTATATTTATATTTCTGATCCTTTCTGAGTAGAAGACATCTTCTCAAATATTGGTTTATCCAACTTTTAGCTAAACTCCTAGTACTGAATGTCTTGCTATGATTTCCTTAAAATAATAGGGGACGGTTTACCCCTTAGCCCAAGGCCCCTCTTCTTATCTATTGGTTGTTGTATAAGGAAGATATCAGCTATCGCCAAATGAAATATGAGAAATTCATAATTCACGCGGCGCTAGTTAACAAAAATGTATATTAATTCTATTACATGTTCTCGTGCGATTCCTTCACGATTTCTCTCCATCTTAGTTGGTGTGTAGCTATTTATGTTCAAGACCATTTGATTCATCTAACATTATAGACGACATTTATCGTAGTTGTATGGATGTCAGAGAATTAATTCTTGCTTGTTTCGAGTAGATCAAAAAATGTGTGGTTGTGTCAAATTAGAGCACATCGAGCCAAGCATGGCTACCGTTTGTGCATACATTGTGCTGATAACAAAAATTATTTCAGCTATGATCTTTTATGAGCTCTTTGTATGCTATTGTTGTTATAATATTACTCCAAAAAAATGTTGACACAGAATGGTTTCATGTTAGCTGCAAGGAAAATTATATAGACTGTGGAAATAAAGCCCACTTTGTCATGGGTGTAGCCACGACGTGTGTAGGATGGGTTATATAGATTGGAAATAACAGTGGATTTATCGTAGTTGTCGGCACGACGTGTGTAGGAAAAGTTAATAGACTAGAATTAATGGCGAATATGTCGTAGTTGCCACGACGTGTACATGAAGGGTTATATAGACTACAGGAATAAGGGCAAAATACAATGGTTATCGTAATGAAATGTATATGCTAAATTGTATTATTTCACTTCCTGGAGAGAAATATTCAGTCCCAATTGTAGTTTAAATCCCAGACCTCATGATTGTGAGACGGGCATTACAGCCATTCGGCCAATCAACAAAATACTGAATATAGTCAATATAGTTGTATAAGAAGACTGTTAACATATGCTATTCAGGATATAGCCATCAACCCAGCATTTTGTGGATGTTGTGATTTTCTAGTAAATATAAATACGTGCAGTACTTTTATATTGCTTTGTGAACGTCCAGAAGCACAACTGCCTGTCACGGGACTCGAAACTGGTACCTTGGCCGTCACATACGTACACTGCACCACGCCGCCACAGAGTCGGATATAGAAGTATACATCAATGTATTTTATTCGTAATAATAAGTTTGTTCAGTCGATAGCTTTGTGCTCAAGAGGTCAGGAGTTCGAAAAACTCTGTCAATGTCTGTTTAAAAAGTTGATTTTTTTTTCCAGAGACCTGCCTGTGGCTATCACTTAGGGCTACGGAGTTATGTGCTATTCGTTGTACTCTTGGCAGGTGGTGAACTTTCATTGAGAAAAACAGAGTACATATGAAGTAACCCGAGTGTATTTTAGTCAATAATATATGTCTTTTGACAATTTTAGTACTATATATATATATATATATATATATATACGGCGGACTTGGCGCTGAACACATCATCCCTAGTTAAGCCTTAGGTCAATGAAAAATACGGGCCTAAAACAGTTTACTCCAGTACGCTTCATTGGCGTGGAAAATCGAGAATTTACTTATATATATATATGTATATATATATATATATATATATGTATGTATATATATATATATATATATACAGTGTACTTGTGAGAGTGGAAGAGAGAAAGGCTACGTACGTGGATAGCGAATATATATTTGTATGTGAGTGTTTGTGCATGTGAGTGTGTTTGTATATATGCCTTTGAGTCTGTGACTAATTCTATGTCCGTGGTAGTGATGTGAAGATTTGACCTGTTCTATGAATTATTGGCTTTGTGTGCTGAATCATCGTGCTGTATGAGTACAAGGCCGTGTGATCTGTATATTATGTTGTGTACACACTTCGTAATTTTACTATAGAGCTACAAGTATATTTGTTTTGTTGTGTGTGATGTATTATTGCATATATCTATCTTTATCTTTATTTATCTCTCTATATTTTATATCCTAGTGAGTTATGGCTTTCCAACTGCGCCTTTCGCAAATCGATGGTTACTTTTCTAACGTTAGCGTCAACGTGTACCGCACATCAAAATGAGGCAGTTTATCGATTGGTGTCCAAGAGCCATTTCAGATTATGGAATCTGAAGAAACGGGCTGTAACGTGGTGGTGATCCCCTTTCAGCACAAAACATGGCCGTCATTTCCCTGTGTGTTATGATGAATGGAAGTTTTCAACAAAAACATAACGCAGGCGTTGTGTCCTGACCTTTGGAATAAATTGATGGTAATCCCCCATTTGAATGAATGGAAGGTTTTATTGTAATTGTTATGCTGCCACTGATATGACATAAATGTTTTGTTAGCAATATATACTTACATGTGTGATGTGTGTGTGTGTGTGTATATATATATATATATATTTATATATATATATATATATATATATATATATATAATATATATATATATATATATATATATATATATATATATATATATATATATATATTATATATATATATATATATATATATATATATATATATATATATATATATATATATATATATACATATACATATATGGAGTGACATATTCTTTCCAGAACTTTGTATTCGTCGTTGATACATGAACTCCTCTCTCTCCGGGAAAGCAGGCTTGCGTTGGCCAGATATATGTGCATACATTTTTCGATGTTGCTGGTCCATAGTCTTCTTGGTCTTCCTTGTCTTCTCTCACCTGGCACTTCGCCCTATAGAATCAGTCTTTCGATACCATCATGTCGCTATAAGTGTCCACAATACTGTAACTTCCTTCATATGGTGGTATTTAGAATCCACCCTTCATTTCGTTTCAGTAATTTCAAAATTTAAATGTAATTTTTCTCTGCCCATTATATTAGTAGGATCTTTCTGTTGCACTTCATTTCAAATGAATTTATTCTTTTGGATATTGTCTAGTATATCCAAATCTCACAACTATATGTTGCCACTGGGAAAACACACGATTTTATATATATATATATATATATATATATATATAATATATATATATATATATATATATACTAGTACGAACCTTTCCGTCTTTCCTGACAATAGTATTATTGTTGTGCTATAAGAAATATAATCTGCTATCATTCATGGCGTTGTTGAATGTTGTTCTTCTTTCGTTCGCCTGGAACTTGCTGTTATCTGTTTGTCTACTCTATAAACTTGACTTTGATGTGTAACTCATACAGAGGTCCGTAGTTTTTCATTCACTGTTGTATTTCTGGGCGAGAATATTTGCCTCGGCTTTTAATATTTCGGACATTCCTAAAGAATATACCTCTGCTGTCTGATGTACCTGTCCAGATGGCTGTGTTGCTAATCATGAACTTTGTATACACGTGAATGCGGAATCGATTGTGTCCTGTTCTGAGGCGTAAAATTGCAACTTGTTCTTGTCTATTTACAATTTGGTAGTCTTCTTGTTTTTGAAGTTGGCTTTCTAATTACTTTGATCATCTGTTTCTTATGATGGTACGTTATTGGCACATTTTTTGGCCTAATGAATCACGCTCTTTTCAAATGCCATTTGCTAAGTTTTAAAATGTGTCTTTCATTGGATGACTTTGTATACAGTGGAACTGCTCTGCACGTATTAGCAACTTCGTGTCTCTGCTTTCATTCAGTGTTTGTATTCTCCCCATTTTCTCGATCTCTACTATGAATTTATATATTATTGCAAATGTAATGCTCTTAAGTGCCTGGTTTTGCACCTTGTCTAACTCACGTAATGCGGGTATTTGTTGCTGGACATCATGCAATAACCCATGTTCCATTTGTGGTCGTATGGTGGTAAAACTTACTAATTATTTTCCTATTTTCTCCCCATGTGGTTCCACTGTTTTAGGATCGCTAACTATTTGTTGAATGTGAAGACCAAGCTGGGCCACAGAGAGTCTT